>JBBCBC010000018.1:32571318-32771007 GCA_037126765.1 Stenogyne calaminthoides
CTAAGTTTTATCATACCAAATCTTCGCAAAGGAAATCCAGCTTCCAAGATGGATAATAATGTTGAACCGCCTTTACTAAGGATAAAGATATTAATTACTAAAGCCTATTTCTTAAATACAATAATTAATTAATTAGCCATAATCTTAAACACTTTTAAATATTGAACTCTAAGCCATATTAATCGTAATATGGGTTAAGATGGATAAGTGCAATATTAATTATGTATGATTAATTAATATATACGTGGCTTGAATAATATTGTGGCTCAATATTGATAATTCAAGATCCACAAGGCTCAATTTAATTCTCCTAAAGGCCCCCTGCTAAATCAAACATAAAGTCCAATAATCAAAAAGTGTTAAAAACAAAATAAATTTCCGTTGCTATTTTTCCTAAGAATTTCAAAAATATGAATAAAGTTTAAGAAAGATTTTCTTGAATTTTACATGAATTAAGATACGATTTCTAGAATACAAGATTATCTCAGCTTAAATTCAAGAAATCTCTCACTTGGTTATTCATATGGAAATTTTCGGCACCTGAAATAAAAAGGAAAAGAAAGATTTTTCTTGATTTTTTGAAAGATATTATGGAAGATATGTATTTTCAAAATACAAGATATCTCATAAATTCAAAAGATCCAAATCTTGGTTTCTTTTTTCCTATTTGAGGGTCAGTCTTGAAAAATTAGTAAATCCAAAGGTGGTGCAACAAATTTTATTTTCCCTTGTCGCTAATTGTTCACAAGGTTTCCTTCCAATTCTGATTGACGAGCAAGGACTAGAGAATCTTTGGGAAGGCTTTTTGGTATGTTTTAATCGATTTGACCATTGTCACTTCAAAGAGGTTAGTTCACGTAAACCCCAGAGTAATTCTGCATCGCGTAGAATTTATGTGAAATCGCTTATATCATAATTTGTTGTTGAATTATTATTTGAATTAATGTAGGATTAATTCATGCTAGTAATAATTATCAATTAAATTTATATTTAAATATTAAATAGAATAGATCCGGACAAACGATTCCCATCAATCCGTCCATCCAAGAAGTTAAAAAATCGACGCCTTTGAAGGAAAGATAATGATATTCAAAGTTTTATATAAAAATTGTTCTTAAAACTCAAAAAATATAAAATTGTTTCTACAATTAATCTGCATTTTACGTATTTTTAAATTGTATTAGTTGTTTTTTTGAAACGTGGAGAGAAATGTAGTCTCTACGCAGGGTTAGAAGGTTTAATTTCTATTATTGTATCTCCCAAATTGTAAGTTTGTCTCTTTCTTAAAGTCATTATTTATTTTTCAATTGACTAAAATAAAATTCAATTTAATATACTTTTGACATTATATATATTAAATGGACTGGTCCTAGCCCAGTTCTAACCCTTTAGGACTACGAGCAAAAAAGGGCTATGGTCTTACTAGTTCATTTTGAACAATCCACGAACAGTAGGAACATAACTATAATAGATTTTGGGTTAATCGGGCCACTAATGATATACAAAATAAAAAAAGTTAAATTAAATTCAAGATTGAAAATAACTATTATATAATGTGATGGAATTTAAATTCATCGTATAAACTAATGGATTTGTAATATTATAATTCATTCGCTGTTAATTAAAAATACAATCATATCAACCAAAATATCAAACATTCACGAAAAGATAACAACAATTTAATATTCATCATCAATAATACACAACAATTCTATATTTGATGTGACATATTTTGATTTCCAATGGAGTAATAACACGTGTGCAATCTGTTGACATAAAGAAAATATTAAAGGGTCTACTGTGGGAGGATCACAAAAGGTAGTTTCCTTACCTTCTTGGATATATGTTACCAGCTACACATCAAACACACACATTCATGAAACACACGTCCAATTACGTGAAACACATATACTATTCTGATATTGATATATGAGAGCTCATTCACTAAGTACTATAATTCCGATATCAGGTTTATATTCAGTTACCTGACTTGAGGGTCAGAGTGTCGTCTTTGAAAACCTCTCAAATTTTTTATCAAGTGACTTTGCTCGGGATTAACGAAACTCTACCAAGACCTCATATAGTGATATTAAAAATTATCATATAATTATATTAAAAATTAAATTAAAAATACTAAATAAGTTTGTCATAACTCATTTGGCTAGGGGCTTGAGGGTAAACAATTCATAATAAAATATCCTCAGATAAAACGTGATTGAAAAAAAACTAGCTCGAACCTTTATTTTTCTCGATTTTAAACGCTCTCTCCGACCTACTTTTTTTTAACATATCTAAGAAAAGACGTAAGAAAAAAAATACAATTCCAATAACATTTAGGGGTGTTTGGTTCAAGTTCTCCAAGGAGAATGATAATGAAAACCTATTTTCCCTCTATGCCCGTGTAATGAAAGAGTTATGTTGGAGGAACAACTGTCTCAATGATGATTACATTGGTAGTGGTGTTCTCTAATTTTTTTATAAAGAGGTCAGAAAATGATTGTTGGTGTAGAAATAATGGAATTATTACAAATAAATGATTATATAAAGGGACATAGTTAATCAAAATGAGATCACCTAAAGTATGATAAAGTTGAATTGAACATCTTTTATTCTTATTACCCATCATAATTACTCCATCTTCATCCCATTACCATTCACATTGAGAAATTTAGAACCGAACATCACATAATATATCTAATTAATTTGTGTGAAAATTTATCCAAACCTCTCAAGAGATTATTAATTCAACAACATTAATTATTTCATTTAAGAATATTAAATATTTTTCCTTTCACAAAGTTAGACTTGTTTTATTTTTTCTTCCCACAAAGATAGATCAATTACAATATTCTAAGATATCGTTAATTTTTTTTATTTTCATCTTGTGCTCTTCATCAAAACATCTTATTATTAATAAATCGTCTAGAAATTAGTAGACATATGGGCAAAATGAAAAAAAAAAAGGCAAAAATTTAATGTCCTAAACATAGTAACATATTTTAATAACTCAATACCCTTTTAAAACCCGATTAATGGCAATCAATCTCACTCATCCACTAGTAGGCACCAGTTGAAATAAGAGTAAATCTATGTTTATCTCAAATTAATTAAATATAACACTTCTTCCGGCCGGGCTAAACTTTACATTTGAAAATGACACAAATTTTAAGAAATCTAGTATTAAATGTATTGTTGATTGGTGAGATGTGTAGAAAAAGTAAAAAGATAGAGAGAAAGAGAAAGTATCGTATTTTAATATTAGTGAGTCTTAACCGATGTAGTTTTGAGTAAAATATGGATAATTGTTAAAAAAAAAAGCATTAAGAGCCACAAACTTGCCCTAAAATAAAATACAAAATTTTAATTGTAATGCCGAAATAACAAAATGTAAAAACAATTTAGGGCCGGAGTAACTATTATTTTTTAATAAGTGTGAAAAAATGTATAGATCTTATCTTTCTTAAACGAAGAGAGTATTTCATTAATTATTGTAGTATCAAGATTGTTATAAAATGATACTATCTTCATCCCAAATTCATTGTTACATTTATTTTTGTTTGCAGACAAGTGCGGCGAAATTTATATTAATAATTGAAATGATAAAGTGATTTTAAGAAGGGGTGATGATAGATGAGGACTCATTTATCATCATCTATCATACCTCTCCTTTAAATTGACTTTATCATTTTCAATTAATAAGAACATTGTTCATCTAACGAGTGTTTACCATTTGGATGGATGAAGAGTGATGTTTAAAATCATTGTAGATGTTAATTTGAATTGGAGAGAGAGCCGTAATATCTCCATCTAATGAAATGAATGGAGAAAATGTTATTTTGTAAAAAAATGGATATAATTGAGGTGATGGTGGACCCAAAAGGTGTATAGATGGATGAATGATTGATAACTTCATGTGAGGAGTTTCTTGAAACCGATTGAATATTTGAAAAATTAGTCTTTTTAGTGTAGATGGTGTGAAGAGAAGGTGAATGGATCCATTTGTAGATCTTCCAACACTGGCTAGATTCGCAAAAATCGTCTGAATAATAAATGTGACAAACAACCGGTAGGAGGTAGTACTTAATAAAGTTTTATAAACATTATATGCGCTGTACAAAGTTTTAAATAAATTACACGTTTTTAAAATAAATTTTAATTGCACAAACAACTGCACAATGCTCGGATAAGAGCAGAAAATAAAAAGTGGAAAAAAGCATTTAATAAGGGATTGTTGTAATTTACGTCTGTATATTTGTAACCGTCGGTTGAGCCAGAATCTCACCTCAAAACCCCGCGCCCTTCCTCTCACTGATACTCTTACTCACTCATACTGATACCCGAACCTTCTAAACCCTTAGCACCGCCGTAATGGCCTCCTCGCCGCCCGTTCCGCTTTCGTCGAGATCCCCGCCATTGCACCACCCCGAAATTCTCTGCATCCGAAAAAATTCCCAAGCCGTCAAATTCACCACCACTCATCGCCACACGCTTTCTTACTCTACTGCTCCCAAAACGCCCATGTCTGTCTCCGAAAAGAGCTCATTCTCCGCCAATTCGCCGCCGCCGAAGAAGACTGCGCCAATCGTAGTAATTGATAACTACGATAGCTTCACTTATAACCTGTGCCAAGTCGGTTTTTTCTTTTTTAATTTTTGTGATGTTTATTGTTTTTTATCATGTTGAGTGATACTTAATTAGTGTTGTTTTTTCCCCCTTGTGATGTTTTTGTGATTTTGCAGTATATGGGAGAGCTTGGATATGCATTCGAAGTTTACAGAAATGACGAGCTGACAATTGATGAATTGAAAGGGTATTTAATTTCTCCATTTGTTAATCAGCACCTTAAATGTACTTAATTATTTCATTATTGTGGTACCTAATTCTGAGGAACTTTTTTTGGAGGTTGAAATGTCAAGTTATAATTTTGTTGTGTTCTGTACAGTGTGCATTTTTCTTCTTCTTGCTATGGCTAATTCGTTTTTATCTCTTTAAATTTCATGTACAACATTGATAATAGAATTTAATGTTACTTGAGTTTTTTAAAGAGCACTTTTAGTGGAAAATGATTGTTTTGTTTGATTTTATCACCACCACATGAATGCAACACATGTAAGGGTATATATTAGTTTATGTTAACATTTGAATTTAATTGTGCGACCCTAACGGCAAAAGGAATTCTTGTCCATATTTTGAAAAATGAGTAGTCATGATAAAATTCCCCCAAAAAGAATGCAACTGTGAACTAATGGATCATCAATTTGTTGGCATAACCATTAATATATAAGTGCAAAATAATTGGGAAATCAAGCAAGTTGATATGCATTTGTTATTGGTCTTTGTAGGAAAAAAATCCTAGAGGAATATTGATATCTCCTGGACCCGGTGAGAAATTTTACTTACTCTTCTTGTTTTCTATTCTTTGATGATTGTCTCTTCCTGTTATTTAGTAAATTTTCCTTGCAAATTCAGGTGCTCCTCAAGATTCAGGAATTTCACTACAGACAAAGGTCGAGCTTGGGCCTACTGTACCTTTGTTTGGTGTGTGCATGGGATTGCAAATGCATTGGGGAAGCGTTTGGAGGTAGGTTTCTATTTTCCATGGAAGATTTTATCATGCCATTTCCTCCTTCATGATTGATTGCTTAAAAGTATAATGTAAACAGTTCCACCGTGAAACTTGTTTGCATCTTGTGTATATTCTTAAAAAGTATTAGTTGTTTCATGAAAAGGCATTAGTTTGATAGTTAGCTTTTATACAGAAAGTATTAGTTTTATACTGTAAAGTGATAGTTACAAACCAGTTGCACGGTAAAAACTGTTTTACAAAGACCCGCTCTTGATCGTATTATTGTTTGCACGCTTCAACCTTTTTAAACCGATAAGCTGCAGGAAAAAAACATGCAACAAAGATATTTTAAATCACTGGAGTTAAATGCTATCAGTTTTAGGTCACCGTTCTATATCTCGGACAATAATCTTGATTTATGAAATGCTATTGGAGATTGATTTTAAACTCAACAACTATATAAATGAAATAGCACGTGTGAGTTATGAAGAAGCGGGTTTTGCGATGTCATTTAGTGTGTAGATTTGTTGTTATACTATAAAATACCCAAGTCGCCAATCACAACAAAATAATACCATACTTTTAACTTTCATATGCTAAGAAAAGGACAATTAAAAGAGATCTTTTTTTCCGTTGGATCATAGTTGAATTTTTTTTTATTTTACGTGATCAAAATATTTCCTTGTTGATATTTTAATTATATTTTATGATCACCTTTTCTATCATCAACAAATAGTCAAACATTTCTCTTCTTATTTATGTGTTGATTCTATTAAACGGGATCAATAAGAGGGAAACCCGGAGAAGGGCCAAAACAGAAGTTCAATGAAAAAACTCGAGCACTCTTCTAGAAAAATGAGAATATATTTGATAAATTGTTGATAGTTATGACTAATGCTATTTTTTCTTTTTGAAAATTTGTAAAGCTCTTTAACTTTTTTGAAATTAATCTCGCCACTGGAAAAAACCAGGGGAGGCTGAGAAATCAAGCCTTTCCCTGTGATGTCATCTTGTAGGCTAGTAATGTGTACTTTCCTCATACTTTTTACTTTAAGTTAGAATATATGTATAAACAGTAGAAAAATTATTTGCATTTCTTTTTTCCCTTCTACAGTTGCATTTCGTCCTTTTATTGAAACAGAGCAGACCTATTTATAAATTTGTGTGACATCTGATGCCTATAAATTTGTGAGTTTACATGTTTGTAAAATATCTCCATCATATGTCAATTATACTAAACTTGAAAAAATCGAAATATTGTCATATGCATATCTATGTCTGGTCATGCACAATATTAAATTTTTAGTTCCGCTTTCCCCTAATAGAATTTTTTTGGTTTGCAGGAAAATTGTGCGGTCCCCCTCTACGGTGTTGTGCATGGGAAAAGTTCTCCTGTATATTACAATGAAGGTGGGGAAGATGGCTTTGTTTAAGGGCTTATCAAAGTATGTATTTAGTTATGTCTTACAGTTTTTACAATTTTTTAACAATATGATTGGTATACTATTCATTGTTGTGTATTTTGCACCACTGATAAATAATAGTTTGAATAAATTATTTCTGTGGTCTAGGTTGAGGACATAATTGACATTATTTGCTTACAGATCCTTGTATATTATCTATCTTGAGTTTCTCTGTGTAATCTTTCTGTAGTTGTTAGTCTCTTGTCAGAAAAGATGTGCATAACTCCACTTTAAACTAGTAACAAAATCATCTGAGATTTTGGACTATCTCTAAGAAAGCTAAATACTTTCACTAGGATGCTCCCATAAATTTATCATTCATAGATTTTTCGGTAATGATATTCTTCGGAGTCTTTATAAAGCAGCAATTCATTCCTGAATTTATTTCATAACCGACTGCTTTTTGTCTTTTTATACAGTACATATGTATCAGGTAATTTGATTTTTGTGGAAGTGCAATCATTAAATAATTTGATACATATTGATACTTCCGCACATAAATGCATCATGCTTGTTAAAAAAATTTGCAATTGTCTTTATATTCTTGAATTTGTCGGGAATGTTATTATATTACGTAACAGAGATTTGTAGATTTCTTTTGGGCCTTTGGCACTATCCTAAGATTTGTAGATTTCTTTTTGGGCCTTTGGCACTATCCTAAAACTTCAAACCGTAAGGTCTAATGAAGAGTGCCACCCAATTCCCCAAAAAAAAAAAAAAAAAAAACTCAAACCTATTACTAGTCCAGGTTCATATCCATTTATCTGTGAACTTTATAATTCTATATCAAACATTGATGAATCATGCTAAAGTTTGACAATTGTTTGGTATGGTGACCATTGGAGAACCTACAGCGCTTATAAACATACAATATATATCAATAACCATATTCATTGTAGTTTCTTGAATTATATCTCTGCTAATTAACTTTTCAGCTCACTTTTGATGGCATGATTGGTGTTATTACTGCTTTGGTCTTTGAAGATGAATACATCTTACTCGGTTAATTCAAAATTGATGAAATGGAATCCTTTGCTTTTGATATCATATGTTTAAAATGCTATTCTTTTCTTGAAACACATTGGTAGATGCATAGCTTGTTCAACTTGGATTGACATTCTGGTGCTTTGTTTTTTCACCTTCGTTTTCCAGCCCTTTTACTGCTGGTCGATACCACAGCCTCGTTATTGAGAAGGAAACCTTTCCAGATGTCCTTGAAGTAACTGCGGGACCGAGGATTTACTAATTATGGCTGCTCGCCACAAAACATACAGACATATACAGGTAACTTTTGTTTCCCCTTATTGCCAGAGAATCAAGCTTTATTTTCATTTCAAGATATTATGTATACCGTACAAGATCCAATGATCATTAGAATCTACTACTTTAAGATGCCTATGGTTGTATTTTATATACCGTGTTAAATTGTAAAGAAATGTCCTTCGGATACAGTTTACAAGGATCCACATATATCAGTTTCATGCTTCTTCTATCTCTGTCAAGATGATTTCAGTTTATTATTTTCACATAGTAAATCTGCAAAATGAGAACTAGTTATGGTGCAGTCAGGTTTTGGGTGAATAAAACTAACATTCATCATCATATTTGATGATAAATGCAGGGTGTTCAATTCCACCCGGAGAGCATCATCACTACAGAAGGAAAGACAATGGTCCACAATTTTATCAAGCTCATCGAAAGGACCGAAAAGAGCAAGGAAAATTGAAATTATATATGAAAAATAAAAATTCCAATTCACATTACCTTATCATTGTGATATTGTAAAATTGGTTTTGAAATAATAAACTTTTTCTTTGCAACACTCATTTATCACCTATATTCCTTCGCTTTTAATACTACTCTTTTGTACGCACCGCCAGAATCTTAAGTTGAACTTGAATCATGCAACTTCCTTCACTAAAACATGAAACACATTTACATTGAAACATGCAATTTGTTTTTCTTGGCACAAATTATATGTTTTAATACAACAAACTGTATGTTTGAAAAAATGTATTTAAATTGTATGGTGGACTAAAAATATCTTTTAGTGGCTATTTTTTAAGATTCACGATCCCTGTGCTAATAGGAACAACAGATATGGGCTTAAGACAAACTAAAGTATATGATCTAATCATCATCGTGTCAATTCCATGATAAGCTCATTCTGTCTTGAAAATCCATGGCTATATGCATATTCCAAAATAAAAAAGCCTTTGTGTCGATTTGTTATTTTTTTATATATAAAATGAAACATCATATTTGATTACTAAAATGATTTTTTTTTGTTATTCCATCTTACGCTTATATATTCTGAAATTATTGTAGTAGTTATTTCATCTTTAAAAAGGGTCAAATAATGAAATATAGCCAAAACTTTTTTTTTAATTAATTTTATCACACACTTTATTCTCTCCTCCAAATTTAACATATATTTTTTTGTTTTTTAAATAAATTTTTGATATATTTTTTTTTTTCTTTTGCAAATCTAACACATATTGTTCACTTGATACTTAAAAATATTCCGATCATCATTTCCTATAATGCCCGTCTCGAGTTAATTTTTTAAATTGTAATGACCTCATATCGAAGAACACAATTAGACTCGAGCGTCCACGTCGAGACGATTATTGTCAAAAATGATGATTCGGGATGTTTTAAATATCAAATGAAAGTCTCCCTCCGTCCACAAAATTGTCTTCAATTCTTTTTGACGGAGTTTTAGAAAAAAAAATAGATAAAATAAAGAGTATTATAGGGTGTTGTGAAGTCCATTTATAGATAAAATGAAATTTGTAGGGTAAAGTAAATGACAATATAGATAATGAAGTGATGGTTGGAAGGTATACATAAAATGAGTGTGTCCATAAAAGAAATGAATACACTTTTGATGGATTTGACAATAAAGAAAAGTGAACACAATTTTGACGCAAGCGGAGGAGTATATACTAAATTTGAAAGTAAAAAAAAGACTCTCTCCGTCTATGAAATCTATGCCCACCTTTTTGGCACAACATTTAAAAAAAAAAGATAAAATAAGATTATTATAGGATAGTGTAATGGGGGTCCACTTATAAATATATGAACGATTGTTTGTGAGAAAAATCTAATAACAATTCTGAATAATTAAGTGATGGTTAAAAGATAAAAGATTTAGTGTGTATCTATAAAAGGTATGAGAATAGATTGGAGGATAAACAAATAAGAAAAGTGGTTTGAATAAATTTAATGGGACAGATGGAGTATAATGTTAAAAAGCGATAAGAAACTAAAATATGTGCTAAATTTAAAAAAAAAAAAAAAAAAAAATTATTAAAATTAATAAAAAATTAAAAATATGAGCTAAAAAATTAAATTCTGTTGCGGATTTTTTTGTATGTTTAGCCCTTCGTTAATAATCTCCTCCTTTTGTCCCAGTAGCCCAAATTCCAAATGAATTGAGCTCGATATTTAGACAAAATTATAATAATAAAATAAAAAGAATAGAATCGGCATAAAGTTTAGGTAAAAAGCAGTGGATAATATATTCACATGGAATCCTCGCATGAGACAGAATTCAAAGGTAGTTGGCTGCACCTTTTTTTTTTTTTTTTATCGGGTAGAAATGATAATAAATTAAGATAAAAACTCATATTTGATGATTTTCTATATTTAAATGGATATAAATTATCACAAATCAACATTTGTTTTTTTAATATGTTTAAACATTAATGTCAAATTATGTTCCGCTTTATAATAATAATATCTTGCGTAAATGTATTCCATAAATTAATAATGGAGTAATTGAGCTGAGCTGAGTGTCTTGTCTTGGCTTTGTCACAGGATCGAGGGCAGCAAAAATTCAATTTTATTTTTGTGTCTTTCATTTTAAAATTTTGATATGTACATATATATATATATCTTTAATTATATTTAAATGTGTATGTATATATATCATGCATTTACACAATAAAATACAATATCAAATATAAAATATATATATAAAAAAAAAACTTGTAAGATATAAGATGAGTTTTTATTAATCTGAGAGGTCTCTTGTTAACTTTCTTTTTCAAGTGTCACTGCTATACTTACACTATTACATATTTATAAATGTTTGTTTTTTATAGAGTGAAACTTCATACGCACAAAGAATAATGTATATGTATAAAAATGATACTTGAAGAAAATCATGCGAACTCGTATTTATAGAAATTTTACCTTTAATATATTATATGAATCATGATTTTATAAATTTCTAGCCCTTATATATATTTTAAAGAGTTGGTGTCACATGAACAAGTTTTATAGTATGAAATTGAACTATTTTATCCATTTCACCAACTTCATCCATTCCAACACACTTTTCTAACCCACTAAACTTGATCCAGATCATATCCCTGAATAGGTTCACATGTTTATGAATTAAAAAATCAATTTCATAGCATAAAACTTATTCACATTAGAGTTTGCCTATTTTAAAAGACGGCAAAATAATTAAATCTAGCATATCTTTTGGGTTTTTCATCAATTCTAAAGACATATTTTTTTCTCTTCAAATTTTGCACATACTTTCACTTAATATTTAAGAACATCTTGAATCACTATTTTAAACCAAGACTTTTTTCGATATGGTCGTAGGAATCACTGATTTGTTGATTTGTAAATATTAAAATAATATAAAAAAATAACCACCATAAGATTAAAAAATGCGGGATATAAAAACATCTCGTGTCACTATTTTTAATTTTAGGTAGTGATATTTTTAATTTTTTAATTTTAATATTTATACATCAGCAAGACAAATTAACCTCAACGACCGCATCATAAGAAACTTGCCGAAAATTGTGACCGAGGATGTTTTTAAGTGTAAAAAAAAAAGTATGTGTTAAATTTGGAGAGAGAAAAAAGTATATGCTAAAATTGAAGAAAAATTAAAAGTATGTTTTAAATTTGATTATTTGGCCTTAAAAGAAAGCATAACTCAAATAACAAATATATATGATCATCTGACCCATATATAACTCTCTAAAAAAATTAGTTGTCTACTAAAAGTGAATCACTCCCTATTCACTATAAGCTCTTATTTTGAAATTCTCTCATTCTATTCATTTGAGTTATTTATGGTATTAAACTTCATTTATATTTTCAAAAAATATAATTCTAAGTTATAAATAAATTTAAATGTAATGTATTTTTATAGTATCGATACAATAGTTTAATCAACACACTATATAATTGAAAACACATTACGCTATAATATTAATTTTTTTACAATGATTGAACTGAACTAATCAAACTAAATAAAATTTTTAATTTTTTTATTTAATAATGCAATTTTTTTTTCAACCCGCATAATAAATGGGGTTTAATTCTAGTGATACTTACAATATATGTAAAATATTTAGTCTCCGATAAAACTTGTTCACAGTATAAAATTGATATCATTATACTTATAAAATAATACCATAATATTTATCTACTAATTTCATTGTACTTATAAGTGAATACCATATTATTTGTGTGTAACTATTATGGTATTTATTTATAAAAATAATGGTATCAATAAATAAATGTTGTGATATTAATATGAATCTAGTTTTATAATGTGAACAAATTTATGAAAATTCATCTATGCAAAATCAACCTATGATAAGATCTCTAATCGAGCCCATTGAACATCTAATTACATTCTCATCACTTTTCTTCTAATTCAGAGTTTTAATCCTATGTGGCACTATCAAATTTCTAATTTTATGAGCATTTTTTATAATTTTTTTTAATTCTATCTTAACCACCCTAATTTCTCTCCCACATGGTCCCACCACTATTTCAATTTCTTACGTTTCTCATATTTTTTTGTTTAATTTCAATTTTTAAAATTTTCAAATTCAAAACTTGTCATAACTTCTAACATTGAAAACTTCTTATAACTTCTTATATTGAAACTTCTAAATAACTATTTCTTTTTTTTTTTTTATTTTTTTGTTCTCATTTGCCATGGCCGCACGCTTTCTCAAGGCCCTCTTAAAGATTGGGACAAAAAAATGGCAAGTTTTGCTTAAAGAATTGGACGGAGTGAGTATTATTCATTGTTTATATGTGATTTTTTTCTTCACCTCTTTTCAAGTAAGTTTTATTAAGATCTTTTATTTTGTTTTTTTCTTAAGTGTTATTTAGATCACCTATATTTCTTTATAAATAGTGATAACACTTGGTTTCTCTGTCAATCGTGTTATTTATTTTTATGATAAACTATTTTCGATTAATCTTTCTTTCTTATTTTCGATTAATCTTTCTTTCTTTCTTACAGATTATTTAGATCACCTACAGGGACGGATCTAGGATCTAACGATGGGTGGACTGAATTTTTTAAAATTTGTCACATTAAAATTTTATATTTAAATATAACATTTTTTAATATATTAATTTAGGTGTGTCATATGAGACTTCATAATATAAAACTCAACAGTAGTTAAATCCAAATTTATCTATATTTTTAGCAAAATATATTCCAAAAGATTGATGTTATTTGTAAAATATATTGCTTTTCTATTAATAAATAATATATAGTAAAAATAAAATCATACAACTTATGCTCAGTATTTTTTTAATCATTTCAAGAAATATTTATAAGTTTTAAAAATATCTCATTTAACTCATGTTAATATATTATTACATTTATAATTTCTCTTTTTTAATATTAAAGAGGCCAAAAGATTATCATTATCACAATATATAACAAATAAAAAATAAATTATTAATACGTATTCTTTCAAAAGAAAATGATAAAAATTGCGAGAACAATGTAGATAATATTGAACAAGGTAAATAAATAAAAATACTAAATGAAAAAAATAGAATCATGTTCAGATGATTAAACTCTAAATGTTTGGGTGTGAGAGCCTCAAGAAAGTACATCCAAAATTACAATAAAATAAAATTTTTGTTGTGAATTTCAATACTTTAATTAAATTATAAAAAGAAAAAGAAAAAAAGAAGGAGAGATAGATAGATAAGGAAAATAAATTTATATCAAGTTATATCTTAATTTAATAATTGAATAGAGAATGTGTGGTGATATTTAATTTTAGATTGTGATTTGTAAATTGAATATAAAATAAAAGAAAAATATTGGACTGAGCTTAAATTTATATTGAATTTTTTCCACATATTATAAACAAATATGTAACAGATTAGTGGGGGCTTGCACTGGCCCTCTAACATCCGTCCATGATCACCTATATTTCTTATTCATCATTTTGGTGTTTTCAATCTCATCACCGTTGCTCTGAATTTTACAGATTTTTTTGGTCACAACTCCTCCACTGTTGAACTAATGGTTCACACTCCTATCCCTCTCCTCGTGGATTTTTTTTTTAAAATCCCAAGTGAAATATGAAGATTGATTATCCCAAGAATTTCCTCTTTCGGATTTCGACACCCACTTCTCTTTCCTCTTTCTTTCTAATTTTCTTCATCTTCTGATTTAGTGTGAAGTTTCTAATGATATCGATATTATGATTCTTCCAATTTTTGGTGAAGTAGTCTGAAATCGATGTTCTTTGATCGTTTATGTGTGTGTTACATTTTCTGAGTGGGCGTTAATACGTGTTTTAAGATTTTGGACTTTGTCATGATTTTTCTTATTACAATTGTAAATTTGTAATTCGAAGATGTTTGTTGAGTTTTTTGAGATATGAGTAATATTTGTTTGATTTTTCACAAATTTCACCATCGCCTGCTAACCTTGCTTTTCATTGATCTGTTATATAAACTTATTGGCAAATCAGCGATGTAATTAATCGTTTTTATAATTGTGTAGTGTGCATGTGTTGAAGTATATGAATATGCGATAGTGTCATTTTCACTTGAAAATGAATAATATCTCATGACATGCCAACATATTTGCAACAAAGAGGGTCTCGCAAGACCGCAAGACTTCGGGATAGTGAATGAACGTTATTAAAAAATGAGACATTGACATTAAGTGAAAATGAGGATCCACAATAAATATAGGAATGAGTCATTAAGAAAAATGAGACCTTGACATTAGTGAAAAAAGGATCCACAATAAAAAATGGTAAACAAGGGGTCAAAATGAAACTTGACAGATTCAGAGTCTATACACCAAGTCAAGATATGGAGACTTTGCCTTGCAACAATACAATTTATTTTCTTTTTAAGTTTTAAATAATATATAACCTTTTTTTTTATCGACAAAGTTAGTTGTTAATTGTTAGTAGTTGACACCAAGACCCAAACACTCCACAAATTCATCAATCCACTTTATAACTCTCATAACTCCATTTGTTCCAAAGGAATCTAACACTCCCCCCCCAACTAATTGGTAGTTCTAGTGTGGTCGTGAGCTTAAACCAATGATTGTAGCCATTTTATTTAGCTGTTGATCATTATATATTATAATTTGGATATTTATCAATTAACAATTGAGGTTGAGGATGAAAATCTTTTTATACTGTATGATATAACACTCCTAAAAAATCTAGACGTAATTATATATTATTGAATACATACTAAAAGATTTGGTTTTATTTTTAAAAAAGATATAAGAAATATTTAATTTACATGTTTTTTATAGTTGGTTATTAAATGATGTCTTTAACTTCCTTTTTTTTTTAACTTAAAAAATTAATATTTTGTAATTAATTTTTTTTATCTTATAAAAATATTTGTTCAGTTTGAATGAATTAGGTTGGTTTAAAATATAATATACATACATATTTCATTTTTTTTTATAATTTTTCTTTATATATTGTACTTATAAAATCTTATATATGTTGCCTTTTAAAAAAATATTATATAAATTTCAAAAAATAATATTATAATTTAATTGAATGAAATATATATTTAAATAAATTTAATTTAAAAATAATATAATAATATTTTTCATCCGACCATGGATACGGTGGAATATATACTAGTTTTCAACTATTTTGAACATCAATATAGCAGAACCAAAGGAGCACTGAGTTTGAGTTTGAGTTTGAGTTTGAGTTTAAGTTTGTGCTTGTGTTTGGCTTCATTTCCAATCTCCATTTTCATTCTTTATGGACAAAATATATTTTTTCCTAATATTCCCTCCATTTTTTAATAGATATCATTTTGGATTTTTAAAATAAATTAAGATATACTTTTTAAAAAAAATTAATTTTAATTAATATTATTTAAATATTCTTAACAATAATTATTAATGGTTGAAAAAATATACACATAATATTTTTATAGAAAATTTTAAATTTTAAATTACCATATTAAGGGTAAATATGAGATAAGGGGGAAAAATCTCAGGATTTACATTTATTTTAAAAATATTTTAAAAAGACTAAAATGACATCTAATTAAAATGAAAGAGAGTATTTTTTAATCATCTTAAAATATATTTTGGGCCACACTAATTAGAATATAGACAATTCGGACCGCCAAACCCAACTTAATCTAGTTTATCAGGTCAATTGACATCCTTTGAAAGGAGTGAAAATAAGTTGGAGGTGACCAAATTTTACACTAAAAGCATAGATATGCTTTTTTTTTACAGGAAAAGCATAGATATGCTTAAACACTACCTTCTAATTTTGATATATATATATATATATCTTAATCTTAATGCTATATATTGGTAAACCTGATTCAGCTTATGTGGCGAAACCATGTCGTTTGCACAAAACTCAATTCAACCAAATTATTTCATTTTAAAATCACATATCTTATTAAAAATTATTTAAGGTAAATTTTTAATCTATCTAATTAAATTAAATTAATTAATTACCCATATCTAATTTTATATATATTCACGCCCATTCTTTTATGTTTAACCCAAGTTCTTTTTTTTCCTTACATAATAATCTATCTAATTAAATTAATTATATAAAAGTATATATATTAGATTCAAGAAGTTTAGTAAAAGATCTGATATACTGTATTTGTTAATAATTTATTTATAAGCCGTCAAGTTTTATATCCAACCCCAATTCTCTAATGTTAATCTAATGTTTAACAGAAGATCTGTTGTTGTTAAATTTTTTTTTACATAATCTATCTAATTAAATTAATTATAAAGATATATATATATATATATAGATTCAAGAAATTTAGAAAAAAAGATTTGATATATTTTGTAATAATTTATATATAAGCCAGCAAGTTTGAGAAGTTTACACAAGATTGGTTTTTTTTTTTAACATAATCTATTTAATTAAATCAATTATAAAGATATATATTTACCCCGTATGAAGTATTGAGGTAAGTAATTTGAGTTATGTATTAGTTAAATTTATTACAATTGTGTAATTATTTTGTATATTGCAGGAAGTTTTTTTATATTGTACAGAGTATTGAGATAAATAATTTGAGTGTTGAATTAATTATGGATAAGTTTCTTCTAATTTGTTCGTAACAATTAATATTCATGTTTTGTATATATTGCAGGGAGTATTGAGGTAAGTAATTTGAGTTATGTATTCGTTTATAATTTTATGAAATTTCTAATTTGGTTTTATAATTTATATTTAATCTGATTTTATTATTTTATATTGTAGGGAATATTGAGGTAAGTAATTTGAGTTATGAATTGGTTATGAATGTTTATTGTATATGTATAATTATTTTGTATATTGCAAGGAGTTTTTTTAAATTTGCACGGAGTATTAAGGTAATGGTTTGAATGTTTAATTAGTTGTGGGGGAGTTTCTTTTGGTTTATTCTATTTAATTTGATTTTATTATTTTATATCGCGGGGAGAATTGAGATAGTAATTTGAGTTATGAATTGGTTATGAATGTTTATTGCAATTATGTAATTATCTCCTATATTACTAATTGAGAGTTTTTTCTGTTGATGTGTCGTCTCCTCCTTCATTTGGATGATGTGTCGCATTATTAGAAAGTCTCATCTAAATGTCATTATATATTGTATTATGTGGCATGATGATATTGATTACATAAGATACATGAAATGATGTGTAAATAATATAATAAGGATTGACTAAAAAAAATAAAAAATCAAACCAAAGAAAACTTTTATAATAGGAAGATTCACTAAATTTATTGTCATTTATTTTCTTTATTCAATATACTTTTTGTTTTTTTAGAGGATTTATATTTATAACTATTTTAATCAAATGTGGTTGAATTTTATAATTATCACAATAACCATTGAAAAAATAATTTTATTAAACTTTAATGAAATGACTATTTATAAAATATCATGATTTGCCTATGTTACAACAATTTTCATATGAAAAGAAAAATTTTAAATTTATCAAATTCAAATATATTAATTTCAACATAAAATATAATAAGTATTATGATCAATATATGAATATATATGTCCTATATTACTAATTGAGAGTTTTTTTCACGATGTGTCGCTCTCCTCCCCTCTTTCATTTGGATGATGTGTCGCGATTATTAGAAAGTCTCATCTAAATGTCATTATATATAGACATGTATTATGTGGCGTGATGATATTGGACATAAGCTACATGAAATGATGTGTAAATAATATAATCAAATTTAACACATACTTTTTTTTTCTCTCCAAATTTAGCATACTTTCACTTAATATTTAAAACATCCCAAGTCATCATTTTCAGCAAAATTCGTCTGATGTGTTCGTTGGAGGTCATCCGTCGAGCTGATATGTAAATATTAAAATATCAAAAAATAAAAATATCACCACCTTACATTAGAAAACGCGGGATATAAAAACATCGCGATTCTTTATTTCTTCATTTTAGGCCACAATATTTTTTATTTTTTTTATTTTAATATTTACACGTCAACAAGACATACGAATTCCACTGATCACATCAGACAAATTTTGTCGAAAATGATGACTTAGGATGTTTTTAAATATTAAGTGAAAATATGTGCTAAATTTGGAGAGACAAAAAGTATGTTCTAAATTTGATGAAAAATCAAAAGTATAGGCTAGATTTGATTATTTATAATAGGAAGATTTACTAAATCTATTGTTATTTATTTTCTTTATTCAATATACTCTTTTTTAGAGGATTTATATTTATAATTATTTTAATAAAAATGTGGTTGAATATTATAATTATCATAATAACCATTGAAAAAAATAATTTTATTAAACTTTTAATGAAAATGACTATTTATAAAATATCATGAATTGCCTATGTTATAATTTATTATATTCAAATATATAATTTTAACATCAAATATAATAAGTTTTATGATCAATATATAAATTTATATATATGTTATATTTAAAATTCACCGTAATACGCGGGTTCTAAACTAGTTTTGTATATTGTAGAGAGTTTTTTAATCTTGCACCTTTTAGTATTGACGTAAGTAATTTGAGTGTTGAATTAATTGTGGAGGAGTTTCTTCTAATATGTTCATTTCGATTAATATTCACGTTTTATATACATTGCAGAGAATATTGAGGTAATTAATTGGAGTTATGATTTTGTTATAAATGTTTATTGCAATTGTATAATTATTTTGTATATTGAAAATGGAGTTATTTTATATTGTATGCAAGTATTGAGATAAAGAATTTGAGTATTTAATTAGTTGTGGATGAGTTTCTTCTAATATGTTCATAAATTAATATCCACGTTTTGTATATATTGCAAGAAGTTCCAGAGGTAAGTAATTTGACTTATGGATTTGTTTGTGGTGAGTGTTTTTTATATTGCACGAAGTATTAATGTAAATAATTTGACTGTGAATTAGTTGTGGAGGAGTTTCTTCTAATTTGTTCGTAGCGATTAATATTCACGTTTTGTATATATTGAAGGGAGTATTGAGATTAGTATTTTGAGTTATGAATTCGTTATAAATGTTCGTTCGTAGATTGCTCTGAGTGAACGTGGCAGACACTTGCCTTCAAATGGATAATTTTTGTATTAGTGATAGCATAGAAAGTTTTGCAGGCAACCACAAACCTCTTGCCACTTTGATGACTGTATTAGAGTTTTGCATTTATTTGCTTCATTTTTCTCATCAAATTCATTGATATAGCAATCATATAAGCTATAAATATTTGTTGTGTTGTCTATCCCAACTATATTTAATTATTTAAGTAAAGATGTTTTTTTCGCCTTATAACTTTGTCACTTTTGATATTGGTCCTATTGATTCTTTTTTATTTTAATTTTCGTCATGTAACTTACAAACTATTTCTCCAAATCGTCGAGCGAAATATCATAATATTCTCAAGTTGCTGAAAATCACATCTTCCTCTACATGTTAAGCGAAAATAAAAATAACTTTGTCACTTTTTTATTTTGATCCTATATTTATAACTTTGATTTTTGTCATATAACTTACACACTTTCAAAAAAAAATTCTATGGATTTTTAAAGATGTATATTCATAAACGTAAAGTTAAATATGTCATATTAACTTATATTTTGCCTGTCATAATATTTTCTTCTTATAATATTGAAATAATTTTACAATTTTCCCCCATAATCAGTAAATCCTAAATTAAAAATATCAAGTACATCATTTTTGTATGAGGATTTGATTTTAATGTTCATACACCAATTAGTTAGTATAACAATTAGATTTTTCAAAAATAAAATTATATATCAAATCTTGCATATATATGATTAGTTATAACTCTTTAAAATTGCTAAAAAAATTAAATTTTCTAAAGATTTTGTAAAATATTAATTTGTCTAAAAAAAATATGTATCAAATCTTGCTTAGATATGATTAGCTATAAACTCTTTAAAATTCTTCAAATAATTATATTTTTAAAAAATTGAATAATAAATATTTGTCATTTACAATAGAAAAAAATTAATTAAGCTTTTTTTCGATTGTGAAATCATTCATAATAAATAAATAAAAATACTAGAATTTTTTTTATAATATCAAAATTATTTCAACCCCGTGTAATACGCGGGTATACGAATAGTATATATATATATTAGGCTCGAAATAACTTTTTAATGTACAGGTCAGACCTGTGAATCTTTAAAAATTCTATTTAAATTTAAATTGACAATAATTTAATAATAAAATAAACTATTTAATTTTGTTTACGTAGCTATATAATACTACATATATTATCGTGTTTGTTTGTCGGTCATAGTTTTATACATGTGTATATTTATTTCAATTTAGTATGACAAATTCTTACTTGACGATGTGGTATGAGAAGAACATAAACATTAGATATAATCTTATCTAAATTAAATATTATCTTATTCACACGTTACAAACTCTTTTATAAAACTTGCTATATTATAAAATAAAAATAAAAATTGAACCCATATTATGCACGGCTATAATTGACAACTGCTTTAATAGTGTGATTAATAAAAATTTCAAAAACCTTATTAATAATAATATTTAAATTAATTCATATTTAAATTTATAAATTAATATTCAAAACATTTAATATCATATAGTATTAATTTATAAATATTATAATATTACTTTATAAATATAATAATATAAATTTTTATACTGTAAACAAGTTTTACTCAAAAAGTTACTTTATTCACATACCCTACATATTTTTTGATTTCATTATTTAATGCATGACTTTCATTTATCACAAAAGGGCAGTGCCTCTTTAGTATTCGATCTACCAAAAGTTACACTTCTGGACGCAGTTGTGCACTCGTAGTATTTTATAACTATGCAATTTATTATAATAAAATGTGTAAGAACCATACAACTATTTAATTCAGTGTAAATAAATTGCATCTTTCAATATAATAAATTGCATGGTTCTAAATGTACTATGAGTGCACAGTGCACTTGGATGCACGAGAGACCCGCTGTTTTTATTTCTATATTACACCCAAAAATGGGCCCCATCACCTATGGAGCTTCATTCCAAAATCAAAAATAAAAAATCAAATAGAAATATGGCTCCATACAAAAATAAAATAAAAATCAAAACAGGAATCATGTTTTATTGTTTCCTTGAAAGTTGAAACCCAATAGAGCACCCCACACCCCTTGGCTTGGACCCAGAAAAATAAGACCAAAAACAAAAAAACAAAAAAAAGTGATTCTTTAAAATGACACAACATAAGCCAAGCCAAACACAAATGCTTCAAAACAATAATAATAATGTCGTTGGAACAACTATTCTTGTATTCACTCTTTCAAAATCAATGCTCATATAATGTTTTCCTTTTCAATAACTCAATCAGCCCCCACTCTGGATTCTATTCCAGACAACCATTAAATTAAAATAACATAAATAATAGTAATAGAAATTAAATATTAATAATAAAAAGGGGATCAGTGTGAACAAGACAAGCTGAGAGTTTCATGACTGCACAGACCATCAGCAGCACTTAAATTTTTGGACACCTTATTATTATTATATACAGAAAAACAAACATGCTTATGCTTATATAATCTTCAAACAATGATACCAAATCCCCAACTTTTGTCCCAATAAATCCACCACCCATAAACAATCATAACTGCAATATAAGTGATGATACCAAAGGTACATATAATAAGAGCAATCAGGAAAACTGAATATTAATACACATACACATATTCCATCAAAATCAATGCCATAAATAAATATGAATAATAATAATAATAATAATATTATGAATCCTCAACATGTTCAATTGTTTATGTGATCTTTTTTCCCTCTATTCACAGCCCACAACCCCCCTAAAAATCAATTCAAAACGAAGGCGATGATGATGAAGATGACGATGATGATATATATATCAAATGGTGATGATGACGGCGGCGATATATATATATCAAGAATGATGACCTCATTACAATCAGATGGAAGACGCGACCCAGACGGACGGGCCTAGTGCGGTGGTGTCTCTTGCCACGGTGGCGGCGGCCCCCGCCAAACGTAACCCCCGGCCCGGTCCGGAGCCGCTCAGCCTCCTGGGATCGATCGTGGCACTCGGATGGAGGAATTTTGTATCGAAAATGATCATAGCAATACGAATATTGCATGTGCTTGTTTCTAAAATTGGACATCTTGGATCTTTGTTGGCGCGTGAGATCAGTCGACATCGAGGCGTATTTCGGGGCATCGTCGCACTTGGCCTGTTCGATGGGGTCCACAGCGCATCCGTGGAGGACAAAGTCGGAAAATTCGGCAATGTAAGGGGCGATTTGTAACTTACCCTGTATTTGCCTCCATTTGTGGCCCAATCAGACCCATCCCATATTGTCGCATAAAAGAGACATTGGTTTAGAGGGAAGTCCCCACCCATTGTTTCCGTCTTTTTGGACTTCTCTTATGGGAACATTATCGATATAAAAGCTGCAAATAATCCAAAGATGAAATCAAAGCCTGGATTACACAGTTCTAAATATGAACATTAATGAGGAAATGAAAAGGGAAGATCACCAACCCATTTTTGTGACATTTAAGAAAAGGGATAAAGCATAAAAGCAATGAAAAGGTGTTAAAAAAAAGTTGTGGATGAAAGTGAAAAGCAAAGAGAAGACGAGATAAAGAATCAAGAAACATGATCCTTGAGTTCTTTTTTATCCTTCCACACAGAAGTTGGCAACATTACGACAAGAATAGTTGACCGAAGCATTAATCAGACACTATCAAAGAAACGAGTAGTGGTTCAACGTCTACAACGAACATGAAAGAGAATTTTAGGTATTCAAGTAGTTTCTTTTTTAGGTATTTGAGTAGTTTATGTGCCATCAGAAAAGATAAGTGCAAATCCATTATGACTTTGAGAAATATCTCAATTCTAAGTTAAAACAATGTATTTCAAAATTAGTTCGTATTAAGTAAATAATAATGCATTAATTCAAGTGGTTAGAGTACCATGAGTTCGAGCCATCATTTGACCTTTTAAAAAAGTAAATAATAATGCAAAATGGAAGATATTAGGAGGATTTTCGTAATCAAATTGAATTTCTGTATTCATTTGTTTATTCAATGCCAATAAGTGAGGAACTTGGTTTGTAATTAAGTAAGAAAAAAGAGCCATTTTTAAAATTAAGCAAGAAAAAAGGACATTTTTTTAAAAATTAAGCAAAAGGAGAGATACCAGGATCATTTTCGTAATTAAATGGAATTTCTGTAATCATTTTGCTTATTAAATGCCAATAAGTAAGTAGCTTTTTTTTAATTAAGCAAGAAAAGGGGGGATTACATTCACATGAGACTTATTAGGAGCATAGGATGCTAATCAATAATACATTTACAAGTTCATGATAGGAAAGCATGTTTATTAACATCTGTGACTTCATAAAAAGTAAAAGTAAAGAAAAAAATTCAAGAAACATATATGATTGAAAACTACCAACACCATCAAATAAAGCAATTAAATACTAAAGAGCATAGTATATACAGAAATTGAAAGGGCCATGATATACAAAAGGTTTCAAAATTTACTTACATAATCTTTTTCTCAGTCCATACAATGCTGTATTGATGATAATCGTCGGTCGGATCGAACCAGAGACCGTATCGTTCTTCTCTGCCCGCGTTCGTGCTTCCATTTCCATAAATGTTAGTTTGAATTCTCCAGTCTTTCCCCCTTATATTTCCCAAGAATTCGAAATCCATTTCATCGTGGTTTTTCTCATACGTGTCAGCATTAGACATCTGTCAACATTAGTTCAAGAAAGGAACTTTGGTTACATCGAACTCAATGTAATTCAATAATTTACAAAATAATAGTATCACATAAATTGCAAAATTTTGATGCAGGATCCAGGGCTAATACACAATCTTATCAGATTATAATAATTTTGAATTGAAAAGAGATTAATCAACGGAGAAAACAATGTTCAATCACAGGGTTACTTTATATCCTTAATTGAATTTCTCAAACAAATATAGGGATTAAAAACATGGAAACCCCACCACAAAATAAGACTTCCAATCATGCAAATAACAATTAAAATCATCATAATCGTAGAAATTGATAAACAGATATTAAAATAAATCAGGGGTATTATTCCAAAAAATTAAAAAATTATTGAAAAATCGTCAATTACTACTTACATAAAAGGCAACAACCACACCAGCTGTGTAATCCGCAGGAAGCTTAATGGAGGCGCTAAAATATCCATGAAGATAAACGTCTTGTGAAACAAACCCAGAGCCTGCATCATAAAACCAAACAAAATCCATCAATTTTCACACCAGAAAGTCCAAAATTACGCCCAAATTAGAATTTCATTTCGTAAAACAGAAAAAAATAAACTTGAAAAAACAAAAACTCAATTGAAATATGGACCTGTTCTATCATCCAAAGCGATGTGAACTGCCTTGCCATCTTTCAACACCATGAGATTGGTATCACCAAACAGGTGCGAGTACCCTTCATCAAAAGAGACAATCGGAAGATTCCTCGAAAACCCACTCACAAACAACGCCAGAAAAGCAAAACAGAAAACATACACCAAAAAATTACAGCGAGAATTCATATTTCTCCCTTTACTCTGTATTACAGCCAAAATTTCAGAGGAGCAAAAATGGTTAATCAGAGATTGTGGGTTGTGGGTGTTGGTTTTGAATTCTCAAGAGGGGCGTATTATAGAAGGAAATTTGTGGTGCGTGGGCGTGTGTGTGAGAGAAAATTAATGAGGGCTAAATCTGCATACAGCAGACAAGAGAGAGAGAGAGGGGGAAGGAGTTTGAAGGCGATGAGAAAGAAAGGAAATTAGCGTGTGTGTGATTATATTGGATATTGGAGAGTGAGCTGTATTCACTTCCTCATTTTTTGTTGCTAATATAAAACGAATATTTATTGCACATTTTCAATTTCTCAATTTTATATTATATATATATATAGGAGTGTATTATTATTATTTTTTTTAAAAAAAGAAATGTTTCTGTTGGGCGCTTCTGCTTCTTTTGTGTTAATGTATAATTAAAGTAAATTTTATTGTAGCAATATTGTATATATTTGATTAAAAGGTAGTATTATTTATACTCTGTAGTTCTTGTGTGCACAAAGTGCATCCAATTTTTTTTTTTAAATAATTAAAATTCGTATAAGGCGGTTTCATGTATGAGATGAAGTACAATCTAATATAAATCAACACTCGTATCTCATAAAGTGTTAAAGTGTCAATGTAATGATTATGCTCCGTCTTGTTGTGAGACCGTCTCATGGAAGTGTGATTTTTCAAAAAATTGTAATTTATTTGCACTAAAATTTGCTACTTGTTATACTGAAACGTAGAATTATATTTCACAAACACAAGCTACACATTTTAATATAATAAATCATAAATTTCAATGCAATAAATGAGTGCTCGGTGCATTCGATGTATACGAAACAAAGTAGTATTATAAATGTCTTCCATAAGTAAAAACTTGAGAAAAAAATCACAAATGGTCCTGTAATTTTGCCCGATTCCAGAAATAGTCCTGTAAGTTTTTATTTTATCAATTGTGGTCCTTTTGATTTCAATTGTAGTCATTTTCACCGGAAAATGGTCGGAAATATGATGTAGTACACAAAATAATGCGAAAAAAATATTAAAATGACGGGTTCAATGAAAGAAGGAGTAATATAAGTTTCGACCCTCGCCTCAACATAAATCACTCGAAATTAGCCAAGATAATTAATGTAATTCGTGATTTTGAAGTCGCGATTCACGGGGAATGTGTAATCAAAACATAAAATTGATTGATGATTTTTTTTCCTTAATGAAAGGCAGTTCAAATGAGAGTGGTGGACGACCGTCAATGTGATCAGAATAAAAAGTTAGGTCAATTTTCCGATCAAATTTTAAATTATCCAACGAAAAGGAGTACAATTGAAACCAAAATGACCACAATTGATAAAATAAAAATTTACAAGAGTATATCTAAAATCGGACAAAATTATTTCCAATATTTTCTCTAAAAACTTGGTGTTGCATATATAGAATTTTGAAATAAAGTTAGTGAAATAAATACATTATCTGTCGTGGAATCTTGTAGCTGTGTGACAGTCATAGTTTTGTATTTAGTACTCGAGATAAAACTTGTATAAATTGATTACATCGTGAACCAGTATTTTTTGAAAAAGTGTTCATTAATATTAGGTTTAAATGCAAATTAAATTATCTATTTTTGCCCAATTACAATTTAATTTAAAACTTTGGATAATTTCAAATAAATTATCATCTTTAAATAATGTTACAAATTAAGATTTAAGGTTTAGGATATGAGATGTCCAATTAATGTAGTGGTGCAAATAATTGGGTTAATTCGAACGTTATCATTTTAAATAACGAAAAGTCAACTATGATTGCCATATAAGAGAAATGGGCTCAAGCGACTGCCACAAGCCTAATTTTCAACAATATCAAAATATGAAGGTTTATTTATAATTATTTAAAATTTTAAGTTAAATTACAATTATAATTACGTGAGAGATGGTGATTTTACTTACACTCTTAATATTAATTTATTAATATTGATTATTTCAAAAAAATATTTTATTAAATATTTGCGTGGTGAACTTAAATGTTACCCCACAATAAATTGATCTTACATAATTTTGTACTAAATAGTTGGTCTTATGTAATAGACATATTGTGAACTGGTTCGTACATATCAATTTGTAGTTAAAAAATATATATTTTTGTACAAAGAAACTACTATTAATAATTAATACTATATTTTAAGGTAATAATTAATAGTATTTTAAATATACAATCAAAATACAAATTCATATTAAGTATAGTGGTGTTAAAACAATACAAACACTAAACAATAAATAACAAATGCTCAAAATACGAGAATTAGAATTTGCACTTAGTTTTTCTTGTGCTCAAAACTTTGACCATTTGATTGAGGGTTTAATAATTATTTATAATCTATACATATTATTAATTACAGTCATTAATGGAACATTTATTAAACCTTTGAAATCATATAATAATAAATGTGTAATGTTGTCGCGTTCTTTGATTGCAGCATCGAATATTGCGTCCTGATATCCGCTTCCTAATTTCTTTCTCGTTTCTACTTTGGGCCACATGGCGGGGTCTCTCCATAAAGTCGCTCGTCGCTCTGTTGTTCTTTTTCCCATTCATCAGCTTTTCCTACGGATATGAGATCGCCTTATGGGGAGGTCGCCCTGCAGTCTAGAGGTCCTCCTATGATTTCTTTGTGAATATTTATTAATGTGGCCACGTGTTGTTATTGTCGCGCATGGGGTACAACATATAGGATGAATAAGTTTCGCACAAGAAATCTGTGAAACTGATTAAGGAGTATGACTTATATTATTAAAGGGTATTAATCATGATAACTGAATATATGATTTATTATTATAAAAAGATTGTGATACTAAATGATATAACTTATATTACAATAGGGATATTAATAGTGATAACTGCAGAGTATAATTTATATTATAAAAATATATTAATCATTATAACTGAATGACCAAATTTATAAATATGAAGCTAATTTCACATTTGAATAAGTTTCACATCAAACCTACACATTCTACATTTGTCTAGTATTAAAACCCCAGTTACTTAAAAAAAAAAAGGACCGGGTTTATTACTATACAATAATGTGAGTTGAGAATGTTTGGAGTATTATTATATCCCATTGAATTAAAAGAGTGGGATTGTAATAATTATTTCACACGGCTTAAAAGAAATGTTAAAGAAACAGCCCACTTGCCATAACTAATCAAAAAATGGAGCTGCAAAAAGAAGTTTGAAGTCATAATCACTCATTCAATCGACTCTGGTTTACCTAATTTTCTCTCACAATTAATTTCTTCTCTTAATAATTTCAATCACAAAATGATTTATAAGATGTTTGTTGGAATGTTTGGTTACTGTGTTACCCTAAAAAAATTTAAGATCCTAAAATAAATATTATACTAGTATCTTAAGTTATTCATAAAATTGTAAAAGATATTTAAACTTATTTAGATAACAATTTTATCTTAACAAACTTTTGAATTTAATTAATTTGAGATACTATCATATTAAAAAAATTGTAAGGTTTTTTTATTTATGAAAACACTTAAAAAAAATTTTACAATTTCAAAATTCTAATAAATTCTAAAAACACCTCATCGCTTAATACAAACTTTATATATATATACATATTCAACTTACTATGTCCCCGTGAACAAGTAGAACTACATATCTTATGGCAAAGTGGTAAAGTTCATATCTCGTGTTTCACTGCTTATAATATATTATACTGTAATAAATGATAATATTAATAATTTAATAATATGTATCATGTATTAAAGATAATGAAAAAACACAATGAAATATGTAGTCTAAATTGCAATAGATGGGTTGGAGCCTTGCAAAGTCAACCAACATGTCTTTTTTCTTTTTCTTTTTTACTGTCACCTACAAATTCAAATTTGGATAAGCTTTTCATTTCAAATTAATGACATATATCATGTATTAAAAATAATAACACACATATTGAATACTAGTAATAAATGAAATATGTAATCTAAATTGCAATAAGATTGGTTTGGAGCCTTGCAACGTCAACCAACATGCCTTTTTTTTTTTTTTTTTTTACAAATTGAAATTTTGACATTTAAAAATTTATTTTTAACGTGCCACATAGGAGTATTAAATTATTTGTCTTTTTGTGGTCTTTATTTTGACATTCAAATTGTGTTATAAAAAAATCAAATTTAAAACATGAAATTTATTGTAGTTAAAGTGAATTTTTACTGATTTTGATATATTAGTTAAATGTATTTTTAATGAATTATATATTAAAAAATTACCCTTTTGTGATATTTAATTTGAAATTCATGTTGTACTACGAAAAATCAAATCTAAAATATGAATTTTATTATTTTTATAATATTTACTGATTTTTATATATGAGTCTTAAATTTTAATATCATTTATATTTGAGTTTAGTGAGTAATTTAAAATTATATAATTAAAGACAAAAACTCATATGAGACGGTTTCATGCATGAGACAGGGTACAACTTTAACACAAATTAGACACATCTCTTCCAAAGTGTTAAAACGTCAATGTCCAACTTATTTTCCGTCAAACTGTGAGACCTATTTCATACAAATGTATCTCATAATTAAATAATTATGAGACAATCATGCATACACTAATAAAATAATATTATTGAAAAGGTTAAAAATAACGTTTACTGCTTTTGATATATGTGTTAAAATTAATTAAGAGATTATAAAAATATCGTTAATTTTAACATCATTTAAAAAAAAAAATTATATTTATGTTGAGTTTCGAAGGTGATTAAAATTATACAATAAATTAAATAATTATGAAAAAATAAGCATATATTTTCTCACAAACACCATGTACTAATAAAAGAATATTAGTGGAAAAGTTAAGAACCATTAATGGGTAGGTGAAGAAAATAAATTTAATTTAAATTTATATTATAACAAATTTTACATTGTATTATCTCATATTAATAATAACCTCATCAATGTCAATGTGTGGATAGCTCAAGTAGTTAGAGCTCCACCACCTGCGATCTTGAGGTCTCAGGTTCGAGAAACGGAGAGAGAATATTATTTCCTCTTGTGGTGGTCTCCCTCTTGTGGGGTGGTGGTCCCCCTGTTGTTGGAAGCATTGGCCATTTCTCGAAATAGGGTGAATTCCATCCCCCTTGTTGGATAAGCGGTTGCGATTCGAGTTCTTGATTCTGAGATGGTCCCTCTTGTGGTGATTGCGGTTCCGGTCTACAGCAAGATGAATGATGTTGTCATGTGCCTGATGGTAGAAGGAATTATTGAAATTAATTATGTTAGGAAACTATTGTAATTGATTGTCTTTCAAAAAATAATAATGATAAACTCATCAATTTGGCTGAAAATAAGCCGTCACTTGTGCAATTCCCATAATAATTAGATTTTCCAACGAAAAATGTCTAAAATTGAACACAAAATGATCAAAATTAAACATATGAGGGTTAAAATTATGAAATAAAAAAGATAAAAGATTAATACTCTCTCTCCCGAATTCAATTGATCTTTGCTGAAGTCCTGTTTAGATTGAATATTTTTCAAAATAACAATAAAATAACTCAAACAGTTTAAACTATTTACTCCAATATCTCAATATTACACTATAGAGTGGGTCTCATGTCCACCCGAGTATATCGTGCACTCATAGTATATTTTAGAAGCGTGCAACTATACGAAACAAAAATGTGCAACTATTCCAGATAGAAGCATGCAACTATATTCTCATATTAACAGTTACACTTTTATGTATAAATAAGTTGCACTTTTTTACATAACAAGTTGCACGCTTCTAAAATGCACTATGACTGCACGGTGCACCGGGGTGCATAGACCTAGCCTATACTACATATCATATTTTTCACATACTAAAGTCAACTTTAGCTCCTTTATATATATCATATGTCATTATTTTATATATATCATATGTCATTATTTTGCCATTTAAGCCTCAATAAAAAATAATTTATATTACTAAATAACTTTCACAATTAATTTAGTATAAACAATAAATTTTTTTAATTGATTTCGGGACGGAGAAAATACTAAACTCATCCAAACTTACATGATCAAAATTTGATAATTAATTTTCCTAGTATATCAGGAAGAGGCACACTTGCGTGAGACGATTCCTCAGTAAGACGGAATATAATTTGAGCATTAGACTTTAACACTTTTTAAAGAGTGTGTGCTAATTTGTGCTAGTTGTACCTCATCTTACGCATAAGACCGTCTTCTATAAATTTTTGTCTATCAGTAAACACGGAACACTTTGACATTAAAAAAAGAAAAGGATTCCTCTTTAAATATTTGGAAAAAGGAATTTTCAAATCTTACTTGGGAGAAGGATAAAGTACCAAAATTATCACAAACGCAAAAAGTGTATCTTTTGAGAACAAAATAAAATTTTAAATACAAAGAGTAGTTGAATCATTATGCCTAGAAAACAATCATGAATGGTGACTTTGGGGGGTCAAAAAACCTTTTGCTTTTCCATTAACGTAAAATAATCTAATACAACGCCTTAAAAAGAAGCAGCACTGTCTATTTTATTATTTAAAGCCTCAACCTTTTATTTCCTTCTTATTTACCTCCCTTCCTTTTTACTGTAATATAAATATTGAACCAAGTTATTCTCATAATTTATAATTTTATTTGTGGATGAGTGATGTACTACTATAACTTTGTTAAATGATAGTATCATGTGAAGTCTACATTTAAGAAAACACTTATCAGTTCACTTTTTTAATAAATCAGTAGTTCAAAGTTCAAACTATATCTTCACTTATCTAAATTTTTTTTTTTTTTGGAAAAGCATAAAGATTTTTCTATAACCGACTACATTAAAAAAAAAACAAAAATTTGGACACGACTGGGGAGCAGATTGCTACAGAGATACCTAACTTATTTCAACAAAACTGTAATAAAAAATTAAGTAGGACCAGTAAATTGAATGCAAATAAAATAATAATAATTAAAGAAATTTAAAAAAAAAAAAAAAAAAAGCAGAGCAGAGATGTTTGTCTGTGGCAGTAGCACCAAACCGCGCCAGGCGCCGCCCCGCCCCGCCCCCATCAAGTGTCCCAAATTACCCTTATGAAGAAATCATAATCTCGGATTTGCCCCTGCAGGTTCCATTAAATATGACCCTACGAATGAAGGGCATTTAGTGTGGGACGGGTCTTGTGAAGAAGCAACGCGTGTGTACGAGACGACAGCGTTTGTCGTCGGTGATTTTCGCCACGTGCAAGATTATTTTAACCGGCGATCTGCAGTTAGGTTTGCGCAACCAATACTGCCACGTAGGAAAGAGTAGCCTTTGCTATGCGGGGGCCCGCGAGCCAGAACGGGCCGGTCGGTTAGTCCCAGACACGGACCGGGATCTAAGGGGCTTTTAGTTAACGGCGTTAAATTGAGGGTCAATTCGGTGAAAAAAGTTTATTCACTCCTCCTTGGACCCCACCCCAATATATTTTCCTTTGATATATTTTTTTTGAGAAAACCCCATGTTTTAACTTTTAACCTTACTAATTTATTTATTTTAGTTATTAGTTTCATTTTTTTTAGTTAAGAAAATAATATTTTAGTCTATTATACTCTTAATAAAGTTAATAAAAAATTGAAAAATAAATGGTAGTACGGACTTCATTAAATAGTGGTAAAAGGTTAACATATTGTAGTATGAACTTAATTAAATTGTGATATAAGCTTAAAATTGATGGTACAAATTAAATTAAATTGTGATACGAGATTGAAATAAGGGTGGTACAGGGTTATTTTAATAATTGTGCGGATTGAAATGATGGTGGTATGAGATTAATTAAATGGTGGTACAATCTAAAAAAAATAATGTCAATACAAAATGTACATAGTGATCGAGATTGAAATAAGTGGTATGAGATATATATATGATGGTACATACTAAAATAATAAATGATGAAAAAATGGTAGAGTTGGAATTTTTTTTTATTTTGATTAAAAAAGAATGATTACAAACTTTATGACATAAAAGAACTTTTATTTTTATGTTAGACTTTTATAACCTCATCCCTATATTTTTTTGGGTTAAGTCTTGTATGTTTTAGTTATATCGTGCACTCCGTAATGTATTTTAACATCATGTAACATGTTGCACTGAAATTTAGCCTATACTTTTAGCTTTTCATCAATTTTAGAATATATTTGTTTTTCTCTCAAAGTTTAGCACATACTTAAAAACATCTGGGGTCATCATTTTTGGCGAAGTTCGTCTCATGTGGTTATTAGGGTTCACTTGTCTCATTGACTTGTGAATATTAAAAAATATATATTACTGCTTAAAATTAGAAAATAGTGACACAATATATTTTTATATCTCGAGTTTTTAATTTTAGGTGGTGATATATATATATATATATATATATCAGTATGTGTATGTCAGCAAGACATGTAACCTCCAAATGACCACATTAGACTTGACCTTGCTTAAAATGGTGAATCGAGATGTTTTTATAAAATGTTAAATTAAAGTATGTGCTAAATTTGAAGAGAAAAAAAGTAAGTGCTAAATCCCTGACACCCTTGAAAAATAGACCGTCTTTTAATTTTTGTAAGTTTTAGATTATTTTTTATTTTGTATGTATTAGATCTGAGTTATGTGTTCAATCCCTATGATATTTATATTATTTCGTTGTCATCCGCTGCTTTTCCTGATCGTGCGGCTCCTAATTTCTCTCCTTAGTTGAGTGCCTTTGATTTCTCTCCGAGTTGAAAGCTTTTTGTTTAAAGTATCTCTTGAGTTGAGAGCTTGATTTTGGTTTTCATTGTGTTGTCTTGCGAAGACAAATTTTAATGTCAAGTTTATAATAACATAGGCCTCGAAAATCAAATCAAAGAAAATGATATTGAATGCATTGTGAGTGTGGTGGATCGAAGAGTGGAACAATCAATAATGATGAAAATAGTTTGTAAAGCTATACTAAAACAGCTTAGCGTTTACGTAATTTATCTTATTCGTAAAAAAATTAATAATTTAGCTCATCATTTTGCCAGGGCGTTTGGGTTATTCCCAAGTTCTTATTTATTGGGTCGAACCTCAAGCTGCTCTGGATGGCTTTCTCGATATTTTTGCTTTTGCATTTAATTTATAAATATTATTTTTGTTCAAAAAAAAATTTTAATTGAAAAATCAAAAGTATAAGCTGAATTTGATTATTTGGTCATTACAAATCTCTCTGGTAACATAAATATATTCAAAAGTGACACTTCATTCTTTAAATCATACTACTACATATTCTTTTTCTTAGAAATTGATTTAAAATGAAATTAATATTATTTTTAAATTTTTTTTTCATCTTATGCTTATAAATTCTGAAATTATATTATTATCTTACAAAAATTTATCTTAAATTTTATTTTTGTATGTTTAGCCCTTCGTTATTAATCTCCTCCTTTGTCCTACAAGCCCAAATTCCAAATGAATTGAGGTCGACATTTAGATAAGACATTATTAATTTATAATAATAAAATAAAAAGAATAGAATCGGCATAAAGTTTAGGTAAAAAGTTGTGGATAATATATTCACAATGGAATCCTAGCACGAGAAAGAATCCAAAGGCAAGTTTGGCTGCACCTTTTCTTTAAATAATTAAATAAGTGTAGAAAGGATAATGGACCGGGTGTCTTGCTTTAGTCACGAGATCGGAGGGCACCAAAAAATCACTTCTATTTTAGAGTCTTTCATTTTCTGATGCATACATATATGATATATCACTATGAATTTATTATGTATTTAAAAATATATAAATTATTAAATTAAACGATGCAATTTGTCTATATTGAACCTTACAATTATTAATATGGAAAGATAATTAATACAATTCAGTATAAATAAATTGTATTATTTAATATAATAAATTGTATATTTGTAAAATGTAATATGAATGTACATGAGACTCACTCGTATATACATGATCTTTAATTGTATATATGTCATGCTTTATACATTAAAACACAAAATAAAATGTAAAAATAAGAGAAGTTTGTATAGCTTTGATAACATGATGAATTTAATCCCATTAAAAGTTCAAATTAAAAAAAAAATGTAAAATCAATTTATTTGTATTAAAATTCCTAATAATATCGGTCTATAATTGATACTTAAAATATGATATGCAAATATCATCAATAAGATCTCCAATTAAACCGACACACACAGAAAAATAAATGAAGCACTGATTTTGAGCACTTAGTTGTATATTATTAGAATATAACGCGATTAAAAAATAAAATTATATTATAAAATAGAGTCACTCCCCTGTGCACCCCATGCACCAATTTAAATTGGTGCACCCTAAACCCTAACCCCTAAACAATGAACTCTAAATCATATATGAATCATTCGGGTTGGGTGAACCATGAACCATTAGGGCCGAGTGAACCATGAACCACTCGGACCAGGTTTTGGTTAGGGTCGAGTATTTAAAAAAAAAAAAAAAAAAATTAAAACTGAAATTAAAGCTAAAAGAAAATCGAAATTGAAAACAGAAAAAAAGTTAAAACTAATTTTTTTTTTTAAAAAGAGCTTTTAAAATTAAATTGCACCATTTTTACTTGTGCATGTGGTTCAAGGAGAATTTGCCTAAAAAATAGTATTTAAATTGTTTTAAAGTCAGCACGATACACATTAAAAATATACTATATTTAATAATAAATATTATTTATAATTTAATAATAAAAATATAATTATAAATAAATTGAATGAATAAAATTAAATAAATGTTTAAAATATATAATCTGAAAAAAATTACTCATATAATATTATTTTTTATCATGAAATTTATAAATATAGTGGATTTTTTTCACCTAAAAAATTTATTGGAATGTCAAGATCAATTCTAATAAAACTAATAATTTATATTAAAAATTATATAATATAAAATATCATAAATAATTCACTGTATAAAAAATTAGAAATTTTGAAATAAATTAATTTAAAAATTGAATGTTGATTTCCAATTTGTTAATATAAAAATTTATACTGAATATAAAAATTATTTTAACTCAAATTCTTATATATTTTAATATAAACAAGGTAAATATTTAAAAAAGAAACAGTATAAAATTACATGATACATTTAATGTAGATAAACTTTGTCAAAAAAATAAATGAGGTATAAAGTCAAACAAAATCATTGTCAGACATACGTGTTGGATAAGGAATGGTAGTAAATTGGTGACATGGAGTTTGAGGTGGTTGAACTGGAATGTACCGCCGCCCATCCATCCATAAGCATTATCAAAACCCATTTTTTTTTCAAGTGTCAATCATCTTCCAATAATACAATTTTTTTGACAATAACATGTGTGAATTTAAATTTATATTTTTAATTTCAGTATTATAAACAAACTCTATCATTATTATACATAAATATCACCATTATTTTTAAAAATAATAATATATAGTAATATTTATCCATATCAAGAATATAATTTGTACATAACAAAAATTAAGTTCATTTATAAACCTAGTTCACATGAGCGTTACTCCATATTTATCATTTTCTCTCATCTCTTAATCTATCTAATCCTCCTCAATTCTCTTCAACTTTAATAATAAATGCATATATAAATTTAAATTTATTTTTCAACAATATTTTCTGTGTGAGATTAATTGAAATAGCTCAAATGGTTTAAACACCATTATCCGTATCGCGAAAACATGAGTTTTTGAACCATGTTTTTTTTTTCAAAATGTTTTATTCTCATAATACAAGATATAATAAATAAAGAAATCCCCCATATGTACAAATAAATGATACTTCCTCTCTATGTTTTTTTTTTTTTTCAAATTTTAATACTTGGTAATATACGAAAAATTATTTGCCATTTGTCTTGTGTGATGATAAAAGATAAAGCAAATTATGAGGGGTGGAGGGTCAAACATGTTTTGGGAGGCTGAATAATGTTGTTGTTCCTGAAATACTTGATATCTGCCCTACCTGATGTATACCCTTCATTTATGCTCATCATATGATGGTATAATATCAAACGTGGAATAATATTTTCACTGATTAAAACACCTTCCCTCCTCATATAACTTTATTTTACGACTTAATCTCCTGTGCAGCACTGTTAAAATGTGCCACACGTATTCGTAAAATAAATTGCATATTTTTTTGTAAATAAATTATATATTTAAAATATATACTATGAAGTGCACGATGCACTTGATGCATAAACAACTTAGTCTTATTTTAGATGTCTTTTTATTTTTAGAATAAAATAATGAAATTGTTGGACCTAATTTAAATTCATCTTTAGTTTCTTTCATATTCCTGTTTATTTGGTCCAGTTTATGCTTATTTTATTTACAAAAATAATTTCATTTTTTTATTAGGTCTCGTTAAAAATAAATTTAAAATGAAATTTATTTGGTCCAATTTATCCTTAAGAGAAATCAACCCTAAAATTACGGTTCAATTAAATATGTTATCTCATTCGCTAAAACTAGCTACTTTACTAGTCAATCAGGTGACTTAGTTCATCTGACCACTGAGCTCCTCATTTGAGTGGGAGACCCAGGTCCGATTTTCTCTGGTAATAAATTGAAGTTATGGGAGTTATAAGGTGGATTGGAGATTTCGTGAAGTATTTGGGTGTTTAGTGTACTAACTACTAACAATTAACTTTATCGATAAAAAAAAGAAGCTACTTTACTAGTATCTCAAATAATTGAGCACAAACTTGGTTATCTGTTCGAAAGAAGACCAAACTCTAAATCAGAATTGGATTAGGAGAAACTCAATTTCAGTTTCGAACCTTTAGTTCTAATTTCGAATCGCCGCTATTTGCTAATTTTACCTAATTTTTTAATTTTAATCCTAACCCTCAATTTTGAAATTTAAACAAAAATAATAATCGAACCAATACTTTAACTGCTAGTTTCAATATTTGTCAAAATCCCTTACTATAACTTAACCGAATGAAATAAAATTTCGATTACTATTTCTAATAGAAACAAATCCAATTAATTCCCGTTTCAATTTACATGATCAATGAAATGTCACAAATATTTAATTAAACTCTTCAAACCACGTTTTCTCAATGAAAACCTAACTAAGTTTCGCCGCCAGGGACATAGGCACATAGCTAAGTAGTAAGACTTGTGGTGATGTGGGGAGAAATCCCCCGACAACACAGGTTCAAATTCCGTATGAGACAAAATTTCTATTGAAATATTATGGAGATTTGCACCGAAGATTAAATTATATTAATTCTTTTTCTCAAGTGTTTATTACTTAAGCACATTCTTTGATTTATAATCCACCTCAACCTGATTGAAGGGCCAACGACATGGATGAAGGAATTTTTCGTCTCTTTCCGTAAAAACTTAGCTAAGTTCCTAATGCAATTATCAACATTCACATATCCATTTTTTGTAAACCACTAAAAAATGTAAAAGCGTATAGAAAGAGACAAGGAGAGTTATGGTTTTTGAGTAATGCGCGTGTTTTTGCGGTTGACAGTTAAATACGCGTGGAGTTATTATGGTGAAGGAAATGGCCAAAAAAAATTGCTCAACTAAATAAAATATTGCCACATTTTTGTTAATATTATAAATAAATAAATAAATAAATAAATAATTAAATAATGATGCTCATTTGTCAACCTCACGAGTTCTTTTATGCTCACGTGTCAACATCACATGTTTTGTTTTTTTGGAACCTTACAAAAAACGGGTAGCACTTTTTTGCATGACTGAAGATACATATGCAGTATTTGAATTAATACTTGCGGGTTATTTCACTAGCTGTTAAAATTTTGACAAAAAAATGGATCAACTTGATAGTATTGTTTAAATATGTGAAGTAATACTGTTTAGAGTAGAAGGTATCATTGTTAAATAATTGAAATACAACATATAAACTTAAGTATTTTAAATGGTGATACTTTAAATAAGAGAATTCACATGAATATGATCTACATGATACTTTTACTTAAATATTTTTTTTTTGCTTTCTTTAACAATATAATAATATTAATAATTTCAAATATTATTTTATTAGCCCCCACTAAAATTATGTCTTACTACAATTTATTTGTACTGAACATGCACTAAATTGCACATTTTAGTGTGCATAAATTGTATATTTCAAAATACACTATCGAATGCACAGTGTCTAGAACACCAACTCAATTAATTAATTAACATCCCAAAAATGGGATCAAATTAATTTACATACGTGATTGGTTCCAAATTGATGACATCAATCAAACGAAAATAGTGCCTCCAAATTATAAAATAGTCCTACCAAAATATGTGGCTATTGAAACCACTTTATATACACTCATATACCTAGTCTATGTCCAAACAATCCCAAGTTCCCAACTTTGTTTTTTTCGCATGTTTTTGGGATGAGATAATTTCAATATAGGTCTACTATCACATGGAGTTGTATAGATTAGGGAAGCATGCAAATACATTTAATTTATACTATTATGGTTGCTAGGCCAATAATGCATGCAATAGCTTATGTACGTAAGTTTGACCCATAAGCATTTGTAAAACATCAAGTATATGTACACGTATTATTTATGATGGACTTAATTTGATTTTAAGATGGACCAAGAACATAATAATGATAGGACATTAGATTAGTCGACCGTAGAAATTGTATGAACTCCTTAACGCAATTAAATATTGGTATTGTACACATTAAAATGAAAAAAGAATTAGAAGATAATAAGGATCAAATATATCGAGTATAGTGATGTTGAGTATATTGAAGAATTTTATAATTTTGTTTGTGAAATTTATCTTCACTTGAATGTTTAAAGTTTTAGATCGATATTGATAATTAGAATCAATGAACTATGTATGCAATATACTATTATGTAGCATTTAAATTGTAAAAGATGTTTCATAAAGGTGAGTATATATTGATCCATATATTAAAATAGAGCTCCGTCTCATGTACCTATGAGACTGTGATCATCACACAAAAATTCTTCTTAATTTATATGTTGTAGTATTAATTTTGTCATGTAATATACTTCCTCAATCGATCCCAATAATATAGGCTGATTGGATATTTCAAGATTAAGAATTTTATATCTAAGTAAATTAATTTGATCCATCTCCCAAACCATGCAGCCTAACATTACACCCCCACACACAAAAAATAGTCTTCATTTTATGATACTTCTTAATTTCTACCTATGTAAATTAGTGGTTCAATAATATAGATGGCTGTTTTACTGAATATTAAAGGGGAGAAAAATTGTGGTTGATTCATTGAGAAACTACATTTGGGGATCCAAGGTGTCGTGCTATACTAGGTTCATTGAACAATTCAAACACTTGCTTCAACTAAAATCTAATGTCACCTAAAATCACTTTATCATAATTAATTGTTGGCTTCATAATCAAACTTCCTAGAGCATATATATGTGAATATGAAGTCTATATTTAATTGTATATTGTCAGTCTTTATTTTAATAATAAATACATGATTATTTGTATAATGGTAACATTATTTTAAATGTGTATGTAATTGATCATGAATTAAAATAAATAATTACAACACATTGCTGATGGAAAATTATTATTGAGTGAGTTGAGTTCTACCACTTCACTGCTTTTACATGAAGTTAAATGCTAATTGTGAACACTTAAAACTCCAAAAGAGAAAATTGTAAATAAGTTCATAATATTTTGATATTTTTACAAAATTCATGTTTTTTTAATTATAAATAATATACATCTATTTTGTTTTCCCAATTGCATAGACGAAGCTGTTTTGGTTTTGGGCAGCAGTCGAATATCTTTTGCTACATCAACATTTTGTTGCCGAAAAATAATATCGTACATCGAACTGCAAAATATTAACACACGGTATACATCGATGTGTTTAGTCACGAGCTTATTTGTAACTATTAATTAATTAAATTAAAAATGAAAAATGTGTACGAATTAATAGGTAAATATTTCTAGACAACTAATGTATATTGTATAAGATACATATAATAATGAAGTAATGGTTGAATTTTAAAGATCTTCCTTCATAATGGCCTTGCTATTATTACTTTCCCAATATTATGAAGTAAGTACATCATGCTATTTCAATATTATATCATCATTACTATATTATATTATTTAAAAATGTGATGAATTATCACCATACATAGTGGTCTTCAGCTGGGCACACCATTAATCCACCATCTTTCATTTATTATTAGATGATGATGAAGATGATAATGATAAAATTTGAACTGCAGTAATTTTAATTGAACTGTGTGTGAAGTCATTTTATAATCTATATATTCAGTGAATAAAAACATTTTGATTAAATTTAGTATCAATATTAAATTAAGTGTCATTATAGATTTATTATAATTACTTTTTTGCAAAAATTGATGAAGCATTAGCGAATGCAACAGAAGAAAGCGATACGGCCCATTTGTGGCCCACAGCAAAATCGCCCATACCATACAGCTTAAATACACGAGGCTGGACTTCAGCTGCGGCCCAGGCCCATTAAAGAAGCTCAGGTTACTCACACCTACGCATTTAATAAATACACCTTTTTGTCATTTTAAAAAAAAGGCACATAAAATGTCAAAATCATTTCCATCAATTTACATGTAAAATATTGATCTTACTTTTTAAAAATATTTTTTGAATTTTTATATTAAGTATGAGAATTTTTTTCGAAATAATTCGGATTTTTTTTCCAAAATTCTACATGTGAAAAAGTGATCATTCTAGTTGGAAATATTTTTCGAAATATTTTATGTTATTCGAGAAATATTTTTGAATTATTGTAATAACTTCAAAAAGTTTTTCCGTCGATTTACATGTAAATTATGGATTCTACTGTTCGGAAATATTTTTTGAATTTTTATAATAAGTTCGAGAAAATTTTCCGAATTCATGTAATAATTCGAAAAAAAAATTCTGAAATTTTACATGTGAGAAAATGAGGGGGTGTGTATAAGGAAGTTTAAATTAGGATATTTTGAAAAAATTAAGGAAAGTGTATTTATCATTTGAGTGGTGTATTAATTGAGATGGTGTATTTACTAAAAAGGTAGGTGTGAGTAACCTGAGCTATTAAAGAAATGAAAATGATCCTACTGCCCAAAACCCGGCCCATTTTCGTATCGGGCCGAGTAGTATTTAATTTGTACGCTCGATGTAGAAGAAAATTTCAATTTCTTTCCCCCAAATTCCAAAATCAATTGAGAGAACGAAAATTCGAACAAAGGGGAAGAAAGATGCAGCAGGCAGCTACACCACCACCGGCGCAAGAAGCGGCGGCGGCAGGGGATGCGCCGCCGAAGCAGGTGGCGCAAGCGTTGGAGCAGTTAGGGCAGGCGGGACGGCTCATCGCCGATGTGCGGCTCGGCGCGGATCGGTTACTGGAAGCCCTGTTCTTCGTTGCGGAGAAGCCTCATCATCAGCATTCTGCAAAGTGTTTGAATTTAATCCTTAAAGAAGAGTCTTCTATGCGCCATCACCTCCAGAATCTCCGTGCTATTGGTGCGTATACTAACCAACGCATGTTTGTGTGTATCTTCATGAGTTCCTTATTTGTAAATTGGTGGATGTATAGCTAAAATTGACAATGGAGGAGACGGAGCTAAGATATTGAGTGTAATTTCTGGAATAATGGTCCTATAGTTGTTCGGGGGAGAAATGGAAGTTCAATATAGTGTTTGATATCAAAATGACTCAATGCGTAGTTGACAGTTAATTTTAATTAAATGAAAGATAGGGATGGCGATGTACGAATTTAGTGAACATTTACATTATTACTCTTTCATATGTGATTTTATAGCGAAGGTATTGTTTATTTACAGTCAATGAGTGAGGTCTTGCATAGTTTTACGCATTATGATGCATTTTTCTTTAGATATTTAGGCCCAAAATTCATGTGATGACAACATGATTTTTTTCAAATCGGAACCAGGAGAAACCTCAAATGACCTCACCATAACATTGGATCTGTGCAATTAAGCTCGTGAAATTGGATTTCATAAATTCAATAGAATTTTATGAAATTTGAAAGAAGTTATTTTTAGTCCTAAATCTAAGACTTCAATTTGTTGACACCAAACTCTGTTCCAGATTTCTGATGACCTTTTCAATCCATGTTTCACTGATGGAAATTGATAATCTTATGTGGTATATGTGAATATGGTTAACTGCTTTGTGCCATTGAACCTATTTGTATCTCTGGGTTTATTGGTTCTTCATATTCTCCCAAGAGGAGCACTGATATGTTGCAACGTTTGGTGCATTTGATATGGGAATCACTAATGTAGTTTTATTGATCTAGCCCCTTAGAACTCGTTTGTTTTCATTTTCTGCATTATCATCTCTCCAAATCTCTCTGGGTTCTTACTTTTGTTTTAGTCGTAGAAGGGCCATTATACAAGAGGAATATGGGGGACATGATATTAATAAGCTTTGAATTTATTAGGAAGACAGCTGGAGAATTCGGGTGTTCTAAATGATTCTCTTCGTTCACGTAGTAATTCTTGGGGTCTTCACATGCCTCTGGTTTGCCCAGACGGTGCTGTTGTTGCATATGCATGGAAACGCCAACTTGCTGGCCAGGCAGGCGCATCTGCTGTTGACAGGACAAGGTATTTGTTGTGTTATCTGCATTAAAGCTCTAGATGCCAAATACCAGAATAAGTATGGTTGAGGTTATATAGATTATAGGGTCACAATCCATTTCTAGTAACTTGCATTAGAATATTAAACTTAGCATACTGCATATCTTTTCATATAGCATTATGAAATTCATGCTAATGAACTAAGACCGTGTTTTATTTTATGGAGCTAATGAAATAGCATCAGCTATAAGGGTAGATAACCTTGCGGTCCTTCCTTTATCCTTTCTTATATATATAGTTACACCTGGCAATTAAACATATCAGGCTACAGGTCAATTATGTTTTATCTGATGTGCTCTAAGAAATGCTAATAAAGGGATTGATGTATGCCTAACCCCATTAAACCTTTATTCCAACTGTCAGTTTACAATATCAGTTTACCTGGTTTAGCTGATTGTCGAATACTGAAAACCCAAGAATCATGCTTTATCCTTCATAGAGGCATTTCTCCCTCTCTCCCTGAGTCCCTTTCTCTCAGATGCACACTTACATAATGGCATATTGGTACCTTTATTTTGCAGATTGGCTCTCAAGGCATTCACAGATCAAAAGAAACGATTTTTCCCCCACCTTGCTGATGATTCTGCAGTAGGATCAGCCACGAAAAAACTTTGCACCCCCCTGCCAATATCTCATGAAGAGATTAGTGATCATAAAACATTGGGTGATATCCTCTCACATCTAGAGAAGGATATTCCAAATCTGCAAGCATTTACTTACCAACGGTTGGATTGGTTAAAACGGGCAACACAATTGCCATCTGCAAATGAAAGCTCCACTGAACCATCAAAAGATCTTGGTGGCTTCCAAAGCACTAGCAAATGGAGACAAAGTTCAACAATAAATGCTGCAGATAAAGCTGCTGTTATTGAGTTGCTTCTTCCCCCCTTTAGAGCAGTAGTATCGCTCCACACAGAAGGATCCGTGGAACCTGATGCAGTTGCTTTCTTTTCTCCTGATGAGGTGATTTAGTAAGTTTTACTTCAATGTGGAATAGTATGATAATTCGAATAAATTGCAAAATATTTCTCATATTTATAGGGTGTTGGCGATACTTTCCCAGTTAGGTCTCATAACTTACAAAATGATGCTAATTTAGTTCTATATTGACAAAATTTCAGGGTCTTTGCAAGTGCTGCCAGAATCTCATGTAGCAACTGGACAATGACTTGACATCATTTACGTGGCATATTGAGACCCTAACATATAAAAAAAATATAGAACTAAAATTACGGGACTCAATTGAAAAAAGCGATTCATATAGGACTAAGATTGCCAACATCCATAGATATGCGATGAATTTTGCAATTTTACTCTTGATAATTCTATCACTTAATGTGAAAAGAAAAGGTGGAGCTGGAAACCACTTTATATTGTGATATGATGCCTTATTATTATTACTTATATTTTGCATCTAATATGCCCTTTACCTAATTACATCAAATCTCTCTTTTTTAAACCTCAGCTGATGCATCACTATTAATTTTCTTATGTAGGGTGGCAGCCATTTACATGCACGAGGTGTCTCATCTAATCATGTATTTAAGCATGTTTCGGTAAGAACATTCATTTGACTTTAGTCAACCCCCCCACCACCTACACACACGCAAAACCCTCTATTATCAGAACAAGCACCAGCCAGTTTGCATATTGGATACTGAAATTAATCTGCTTCATAAATTAACCTGCAGGAGCATGCTTCTACGGCTCTGCAATACTTCATTTCTGCGTTTCCTGAAACAGCCTTGAATTCCCTGCTGGTAATGCTGAATATTGGTGATCGTTAATTAAATTTAAAAATGAAAGTCTAGGTGTAACTATGTGTTTTGTTTCACTGCAGCACTGGGTTTGCAGTTACCAAACATTGTTCACAAAAGTGTGCAGGTGATTTTTTTATTTTCGTTTTAATTTCTTATTTCGTCTGAATTAGTCTTGATTTCCCTGCTGGTTTTGTTGCAAATGTGCAGCAAGTGTGGGAAGCTGCTAGCAATGGACAAACAACTCGGTGTGGCATTACCTCCTGTAAAACGGCCATTCCGTTATTTCAGTGCTGGTAAAAACTCATCAAAGAGCGAGAAAGGCAGTCTGGATCTTATTCAAGCTTTTCACATAAACTGCTTTTCAGAAGCCTAGACTAGAATGCCATACTTCTTGGTGTAAAATGTAGTCAAATATCCACTTAGGCAATAGTTGCTCTTAATTCTCTTGATTTTACAACTCCTGCAATGTATCCCTACTTTGCTTGCTTCCTACTATGTACTAATATTACAAGAAAGTTACAAAGCATGCAAACAATACAATGTAAATCAAGTCGAAATCCTCATTTTTCTCAATCCAGATTTTATTTGAATTTGAGTTTTACATTCTTTATTTCAAGAAGAACTTAAGGCTTCTGCTATGTTGCTTATATTGGTGCTAAGAGTTTCATATTTTGAATAATTAAACTTAAATGTTAGATATTTACATGTAAGTCGAGATTTTGATTTCTTTTACCCATTGTTTCCCATCTGTAAAAGAGTTCGACCTAAAAACGAAAAAAAAAAGTGGGTTTTGTTCATTTCTAAATTTATCAAAATAATCTATTTTTAAAAATTAATTAATTAATTTTTGGTTGTTTCATTGTCTAACAGGTCCCAAAAGAGTGTAATTTATCATAGCTATGGGATGACTGTTTTTTCGGCTCACATTTGCTTCAAGTAATCAAACTGCTTTATTAGCAAAGACGTGCTTCCTTGTGTCACGTTTTCTAATTTCATCAAAATTAATCAATTACCATGTCTTGTTTGTTTCATGTTCCAACTTCTTTTGGTAGCAATATATAATTTTTCCCTGTGAAGATGTAAGAATCAACATCATTTTACACATGCATGTTGCAAGTGTATGAATCACCATTCCACTTTTCACCAAAAACACTAAATTCCACCACCAAACAAAACTTGTAGCACTTTTTTTTTTTTTTTTAAACTTTATTTTAAATTCCACACCAGAAACATGACAAGAAGAAAATATACCAAATCCAAATTCATCAATTTTAACCTGGAAAAATAATCAGGTTAATGGGTAAGTGGATAAAATACATTTAATTTGAGTCTATCTTATATTCCGTCTCACACAAGAATTTGTATAACGAGATAGCATCCACATTGCTTTCAACAGGAGCAACATGTTATTCTTGCCTCTATGTATATAACCATGTCATAGTCACAGTCACACTAGTATACAAATTTAATATTTTCATGTTTTTCTATACTACATACACAAATGCTCTTCCAAAATCATGTTTAAACAAAGAAAAAGTGATTTTTGCATGGAACAGAACAAGAAGTTTCTGATTGATCAAATCAGAAACAGCTTTAATCACCTTTAATCAGTTTTCAATATCCCTTGCTAAAGTATAAAGTCTTGTATTGGAAATATGCCAAACCAACAACTCAAGCAACCTTTCAATAGTTCATTCATTTTTGTTAATTAAGTACTACCATCCCTCTCTATATATATTTAGTTCATATTATTCACTACAACTAATGTTCATACTTATTTAAATAAAATTAATCATACATGGATGTTCATGGCGTCGAAGCTCACAGGCACAGATACCGAAGGCCAGCCTCTGGTGTGACCGTTTTGGCACACTTGTTTGGTTTAATAGCCCTCATTCTTATGCTCGTTTGGCTCTTGCATTATCGCGAGGGCCTTGATCTTGATTCCAACGATAATTCCAACCGTATTTTCAATGTACAACTCTTTTTGCATTTTTCCATTAAAAACTCTGTTCTCATGTTGTGATCATGAATTGTTGGCATTTTGACATGCTTTTTGTTCTTTGTTTCTGCAGGTTCATCCATTTCTTATGTTCTTTGGGTTTATTTTCATGGCGGGTGAAGGTATGAACATGATCAAAATAACTACTTCTTGATATACGTATATACATAACTAATACTTTTCAGTTAAAGTAACTAATACTTTTTAGTTAATCTACTGATACCTTTTATAAATATACATGAATTGCATGGTGTACTTGGTTTGCACAAGTTTTTGTCTAAGTGATTAAATAATGCAGCTATGATGGCATACAAGACAGTAAGAGCAGACAGGCAAGTGCAGAAATTTGTTCACTTGTTCCTACACTTGGTGGCCATCGTTCTCGGGATCGTCGGCCTACACGCCGCGTTTAAGTTCCATGATCGTCGAGGCATAACCGACATGTATAGCCTGCATTCTTGGATCGGAATCTCCACCTTCTCCTTGTACTGTTTGCAGGTACATACACTCGTCTCATCCCATCCCTACAACTGGCATTTTGCGTGTATTTTCAAACAGTATTAGTTGTTTCAATGTAAAGTATCAGTTGTTTCATAGTAAAGTATTAGTTGTTTCATTTTCTTCTATTCATGGACAGTGGTTGCTTGGGCTGATCGTGTTTCTGCCACCCGGGGGGTCCGTAGAAATGAAGGCGAGGATCGCTCCTCTGCACGTGAGTGGCGGCAGAGCTCTGCTGTTCATGGCGATATGCACGGCGTTGACGGGGTTGATGGAGAAAGCGACGTTCTTGGAGCTGAAAAATCACAATGAGGGTCGTGTGATCAACTTTCTGGGATTGATGATTCTGCTTTTTGGGATTGCAGTTGATCTTTCTGTTTCTCTTGGGCGTTACATATGATTTTTTACATTTTTCTCTTTTTTTTTTCCCTGTTTGGTTGGGAGTGTGATGATTTCTTGTAGGAAATTCTTTTCGTGTGTTTTTGAAATTGTACCTCAATATTATTACTGTACAAATAAAAGTTGCTTCTACTTTTAGTCCAAGATGAGTTAATGTTATGATGAGTAATAGTTGTGAATTTATCGTACAATTGATTCACAACTATTACTTTATAGTAGAACAACTATTACTTTTTAACAAAAAGTAATACTAGGAAATTAACATTTTTTAATGAAATAATTAATATTGTTTAAAAATACGCACAAAATACAAATCATTTATACGATCAAATTGGTTTATAAGACTTTGTATTTAGGTGATAAACTCATCCAAACAACTTTAGGTTGGGATTGCGTTTGTATTGAAGAATTGATTTAAGAAGAGAAGACTCATATTGAACAAATCCAGATGAATTATAATCACTTCAAAAAAATTATAGTCCTAAAACAAACATATTCCAATCAACATGAATGAATTTGTAATTACGGACTTGAAAATTTTCAAACAAAGGACCAAAAAAGATAAAATCTTGAGTTAGAATGACCCAAAAACTTGAGCAAGAATTTCCATAAAGATTTAATGCCAAAAAAGAATGTACCAACCAGAGAAGCTGAAAGTAAGCTTCTCCCCCACCATGGTTTCTCATTACACAGTGAACATGGCATGGAGTTAGACAACATACAAACAACAAAGTTAAAACAGAGTATTCAAAAATCAAAGGGGATAATTAAGACCAACCAAGCAACAAATGTAATCCAAATCAGAGAAAACTACACCAATCTCACCTAATTTTAGCGAAGATAAAATAATTACACCAATTGTTGCTTCGTCACTTCCATTCTCTTCAACAACCCCGAAATCTCAGTTTGCATCCTTAATTTCATCTTGTAATAATCATAATGAGAATTCTCCAACATCTTGAGCTCCTCCTTTTTCTTCCTTCGTCTTTCCTCCGTTTCTTGCAAGCACAATTTCGCTAGCTTCTCAGCGTGCTCTTCTTCCAGCTTCTCGGTTTTCAGCCTCACCATTCGCCTGAAACTCTCTATCTCTGCCATAGCCTCGTTAGCTCTGCTCTGAAACATTCTGGCTTCAGCTTCTTTGACTCGTACCAGGCTTTCCAAGCTGTCGAAACCGTCCTTTTTCATGGGCTTAACTGACCATTCATCCTCCACAATCTTTTCAGTCATCATAGGGGCTTTTATGTCATTGTGGTGGTAAAAGTCAAAGGGCAATGATCCGTTTGAAGAGTTGGTGTTGTAGAATGGTTTAGGAGTGAGGGAACTGGATAATTGAATGGCAGAAGCGTCCTTTTTAAAGCCTTGCTGATTGATCATGTCTTTTGGAGACGTGCTTGAAGAACCTATTTCCAACAAACTATCTGCAGCTGCTATGACGCAGAAAGTAAACATAATTAAATCATAACAAAAACTGAGATACATGCACATAAATTTATATAAATATGTAAAGAGGTCTCTGTGGTTTTTCTGCTATGTTTTAAACTGAGATACAATTATTTTAAGACTTAACACTAGTTTATTACTATGATTAACCAGAGAAGAATCTGTTGCTCCAAACGAAAAAAGGATCATGTTTAGGAAACTATGGGGGTGTTTGCAACCTTAACAAAATAGGGTAGAAGCACTTTTTTGAGAAGTATGTGCGATCAAACTTTTTCAAAATATAAGTGCTTCTAACCTTTGAGTAGTGGTTGCAAACAAGCACTATATTGAAGGGAATTGGTAAACATAATGAAAAATTAAGCTAGAAATAAATAAGAACGTTTAACTTTGGACTTCAAATTTATTGTTATATACTGTCCAGCTAGGATACACATATAACTGCAATTGCAGAACCCTATTTGTGTTTTCATGTGCGAGAAAACATAAAAAAATTATTATGAATCCAATTGTTTCCCCAAAAACAACACATTTTTCAGAAAAGATCATTTTTCAATTTAACGAATAATTCAAGACTCTGAAAACTCATTGAATCGAAGTGAATGCACGTAAACCATTTTTGTGTTTTCAATATGTCAAATAAAATGCAACTAACACAATATTATTACACTATAGTGACTATCATCACCCTCTTGGATAGCAAATTTCATGTCACCATTAACTAGATAATTCATCATATAATGTGGCGCAGTTTATCAATTAAGAAAAACGAAAGAAAGATAAACACAACAAATCATTAACGTCAACATAAACACAATAAATCAGTAGTCATAATTTCATAACTAGTTACTCAGAAAAGCAAGAAGTGATTGAGAACTCACAGCTGAAAAATTGAAGGATAGAACTGCAGACTTCTGGAGGAGTTATCGCCATATTCCTTAGTTTGATGAGCATCTCATCAGCCTTCGAATGCAATTCCTTTCCTTTACGGTCTTCACTACCTCTAAAGATTTCTCTAACACAGTCAAGCTCTTTCATCAGGCTTTCTAGACCCCAATCCTTGGCAAACGACTTGAAGACCTCCTTAACAAATCCAAACATCTCCGAAGAGTGACCGCAACCCACACAGTGAAATTGAATCTCAGTCCCTCCGGAAAACCCTTTTTTCGAACAGGCCCCCGGCTTTATCAGATTTCTCTGGAGCCCGCAAGCTGCATGACACCAGTGTGAACAAGCATCACACCCTACCCAACTGCAAGTATTGCTAGCACCATCGAAGTTCAAACAAACAGGACACATGCATTCACTGCAAAATCCCTTTTTCGTCGAGCAAATCTTGCAATCACAATCTTCAACTGGTAGCAGTCTCTTGCAATTTACGTTCCTGCACCTTTCCAGCAAGAAAATTTCCACTAATTCTGGTGATGGAAGTCGGTTTTTGTTATGTAGAAAGCTTCCTAGCCCTGTTTTGATGGCAACCAGTATTTCAAGCTGGCTCTTTTGGCACTTCGAGAGAGCCTCATTTGTAAGGTCAGATCTTCTCTCAAGCCTCTTCTGGAGACCCACCAGCTCGATTTTCCTCTCGGGGGTATTAATGACATTCTTCAAGTATTCTTTTACCGATTCAATTGTTTCATCTGTCAGCTCCTGAATCACCTGAGCCATGGAAGTAACAGACTCGGAAACAATTTCCCTAAGTACCCTCTCAGGTCTTGAAAGCTTACGACCTCTCTCCACATCTTCAGAACCTCCCAAATTCTCCAAGCTCATCATCCTCGACCCTCCTGACTGAGTATCCACCATTCTTGGTCTTGCTGGCAACTCGGATGGCAGAAACGAAACGTTATCAGAGCTCGTAGTCTTATAAAGACTATTATTACACGAACTATCCTTATTATACCCACCTCGATTAGCCATCCCAAAACCTCCATGATTCGACAATGCAACAGTACCATCCCCAATCGGTCTGAACCGGCTGTGGACGGAACCATTAGTCCCCTCCCCACAATTCCAAACATGATCACAATCATAATTCTCAGTCGAGTTCCTAGTGAGTGAGCAACTGGGGTTGTGTGAAAACTGGTGCGAATACGAATAGGAAAGCGACGCTGCTGTGAAATCATTCGAATACGAAGTTTGAGTATTGTTGTAAGACGGCCCCCCTAGGGATTGAGTACTCCTAGTCGGCCTCAATCTAGACGGGAGATCGCCCCCATTCTGAACACGATTAGACCCAGCTAAAGATAAAGATACATCAGGAAGAGCTAAAGAAAGGTTCAACGACTCAACTTTCGCCTTCTTCTCCCTATACTCCCCCTCAATTTCGACATTTTCAGCTTCCCTTTTCGAAGAATTCCCCCTATTCTCATTCAACTGAAGAAAATCCCTCTCCACACACAAGTTACTATTATAATTATTATTACACTCTTCGTTTTGATCCTCAGAAACCACTACTTCTTTCCCCTTATACCTACCACTGAATTTATCCAACAGGATTTGCCCTGAAACCTCCTTTTCAGGAAACCCTTGTTTCGAATTTTCGCAGAGATAGCTAAGAGTGAGCTCTTGAGAGCTAAAATTCCCAGCCCTTTTTGGATGCAAAGCGGAATTCTCATCAAAACCGCCAATAATTTTAATTTTATCCGACGATTTATCTCCTAGAAAATCAATACCCCTCTCCTGAAACTCAATTTTCTCATTTGGGCTCTCCCTATTCTTCTCCCCTGACAACTCATCGGAATTATCTCGCTCTCTCTCCATAATCAGCAACACAAAACAAGAAACGAGTAATTTACAGAGAGAAAGAGTGAAAACTTAAAGAATCAGAGTTGAGAGAGACGAGCAATTGGGGAAAATTGAGGAGAATCTAGGGTGTGGGAATGAAAGTATCGAGCATTGACTCTCGCTCGCAGCAACTTTCTCTCTCTCTCGTTCTCTCTCTCCGCTGTATTGTATGTATCGTGTGTATGTATATTTGGGGCAAGTTGCAACGGCCGAATTCTATTTTCTTTGCGTTTTCACATTTTCAAGTCTTTCTACGCGGATTAATGGCTTTACCTGAGGCGAAATTACGGAAATAGCCCTTGACCGAGTCAAAATTAACTAGGTGGTCCCTGTCTGATTGATTGTCTGCTGACTTTTAAGACATATTTTTGTTATGTGCTTAATATAGTAATACTACTCCATTATTTTGACACATGAAAAGCTGCTACGTCACTATTATTATGGTTGATAATAATTAATATTTAAATTAATTTTATTATTTTTGTTTTTATTTTGAGAGTAATTTTAAATGATAATATTAATTATTTTGTTGAAATATACTACATCCGTCCCATTCTTTAAGCTCTTTTGACTGTTCATAAAAATTTATGAGAATAGTGATAAAGTGTTGGAGTAGAAAGTGTTGTTTATTAGTATTTTATGTGATAAAGTGATTGATAATTGGGGGTATAAAAAGTTATTTATTAGTATTTTATGTGATAAAGTGATGTGATAAAGTGAAAATATATTTCCATTTTAAAAAACAGTGCTTAAAGATTGAGACATAAAAAAAGTAAAAAGAGCTTAAAGAATGAGACGGATGGAGTATATAATATATATATGAGTAGATACTTTGTGAAACTTATTCATAATATGAAATTCATATTATTACATTTATAAATTAATATTATAATATTTATCAATGGTTACTAATCTATTATACTAATAAACTGATATCATAACATTAAATGATATAAATATTAGTTTATAAAATTGATAATATCATATTATAAGTGTAATGACATCAGTTCATAGTATGAATACGTTTCACGTCAAAGTATGTGGATATATATATATATTTCGTCTTATAAAGATGGGTATAAAGGTAGTTTTATACAAATTAAGTAAATGAGAAATTTTTATTTTCTCTTTCCATTTTCGCCCTTATAGATAATTAGTGGTACTAGATATTGATATGGAAAAAGTAATATACAATAAAGAGGGGCAGAAATAGAAATAGAAATAAAATTTAATAATATATTAAATATAGCAATTCATTTATTTTTAGGGAGCAGATGAAAATAGAAGATAAGTCTACCATCATGACGGATATGGAGGAATATTAGTTTTTTAATAGTAATTTTTTCAATTAATACTACTAATTGTGTTACTTAAAGTGATAGTGAAAAATAATTGTATGGTAAAATTGTTTATACGAGATCAGCTCATTAAGATATTTTTTTTTCTGTCTCATTAAATTATTTAGGCCAAATAGTTAATTTAGCCCATATTTTTTGTTTTTCATCAATTTTAGCATATATTTTTTTCTCTCTCCAAATATAACATACTTTCACTTAATATTTAAAAACACCACAACTTATCATTTTCGACAAGGTCTATCTGATGTGGTCGCTGAAATTCACATATCTTATTGACGCATATCTGTTAAAAAAAAAAATATATATATATGACCGCTTAAGATTAAAAAATGGGAATATAAAAACATCTCGGATCAATTTTTTCTAATTTTATGTAGTGATATTTTTATTTTTTATATTTTATTATTTACACATTGGCAAGATAAGTTAACTCAGACGACCACATCAGAAGAACCTTGTCGGAAATGGTAACCTGTGATATTATTAAATATTAAGTGAAAGTATGGATTAAATTTGAAGAGAGAAAACAAAATATGCTAAAATTGATGAAAACTCAAAAGTATGTGCTAAATTTGATTATTTAGTCAATTATTTTTGTTCACTAAAATTGTGTGAGAGTGGTCCGCGTGACGATTGAGAAATCGTAGTCCTTGAAATAATTATAATATGTAATTAAATAAATAAAAAATAAATCAAATTTCTAAATGAAAACAAGACGACGAAACTTATTAAAATTTCACACCGGACATTCCTCAGAAGTCAGAATTAATTTTCTTTTTTGACGGAAAATATAATTCATTATTAATATCTAGAAGAAGTAAAATTGTGACGAAATCAAATAAATTATTTGGAGATTCTTCACATTTTCATGAATAATATATTTGTACACTTCCATTGTTTTTACGTTACAACTATTCTATTCTATTTTTTACTTTTTTTTTATTTCCGCTTTCTATTTCTAAAACTTTTCTCTTTTTCTTTTCAAATTTATGGTCCTTTTTTTTAATTTCCATCTCATCTTCTTAATTATATCTTTTCTTGTTTCTGCTTTCCTAAAGAAAAGAAAATGTCAATGAACTAAAATTGCTTTTTTTTTTTCAAAACACGAATAGATATATACTGGGTAAAAGTAAGGAAAAATATTCTAAAAAGCAAAATATACTAGACACGAAACAAAAAATATTAAAATACATTAAAACACTACATTCTTCTAATTTTCTGTTGAGTGAAATCTCATGACATCCAGGTGCATCGCGAACTCATAGTATATTTTAAAAATATATAATTTATTTTACTGAAATATGCAATTTGTTTATAGTGGACCTTGTAATTTTTTTTTTTATATTAATAGTTACACGGTTCAATATAAATAAATTGTATCTTACAATTTAACAAGTTGCATATTTCTAAAATGCACTATAAGTGCACCTGAATGTACGCAAGACTTAACCCTTTTCTTTCGGGAGTTGATAAATTCGAAAGGACAAGTATGCTCGATTGACATAATTTTTAAGGCCATTTTAATGTCAAAACTAGTACTCATATATATATATAATTAATAAATATAAATTATAACTCGTCCAAATACTTTAAGATTGTGGTCATATTCTTGAAGCTCGAATACAATGTCAAAGATAATGACGGTATCTGATTTTTTTAATAATGTCAATAGAGGGGTTTTCTTTTTCGTAATGATTGACTTATACTCTTTTCCCGAAAAACTCTGCGCCAACTTTTTGACGTAAGAAAAATTATTTTATAGGGATAGTAAATGTATAAGGGGGGTAATAAATGTGTGTTGTAAGATTATAAGTGGAGAATAATGTGTTCATTTTTGGGTGTACAAAATCTTATGGGACATACCAAAAAAGAAAGTGTGATAAGTCTTCTGGGACGGAGGGAGTAATATTTATTTTAATTTTTATTTGATTAAATTAATTTTCTTTTTTGAAAATTGATAATAAATCACATTTTGTGGGGCGATTTCACACAAATTTTTATGTATATAAAATGTAAAATTAACATGTTTATCTTAAGTAGGTTCCATGTATATCGCAAGTGACAAAATATCAATAAATAACTGAATTTTAATTTAGAAAGTGAAATGATTTAGACTATTCGTGAGATATGATCTCACATAATTTAGTGTGCTTATATTTAAAATATATTATTTTTTTCTTAAATAGACTGTCATGTGTATTTCGCAAGGACAAACTACTCTTTGGTAAGTGAAATCATGGAAGAAAAATAGCACGATACAAGATAAGGTAGCCGTAAATGAACGTTAATCTCTCATTTTCATTGTAGCTATAGTTTAAAGTCATTCTACACGGATTAAGAAAATTATTTAATATGATTAAATATTTGTATAAAATGATCTTATCTTTATAATTATTATTTTATTTAATAGCAATTTATTTTTAAAATATATATAAACGAGAAGTGAGGATCCCTGATAGTGTAGTATTGAAATTTAGGAATATACTGTTTTTTTTTTGCAACAAAAATAAATAAATGAGAAGTGAAGTAAATTGCTAATTATATCATAAAAAATATGAGAGATGACAAAGTATAATTGTTAATTAACGTATATAAAAAAACACGAGAGATGACAAAACATCAAGTGAATCATGTGATCATCTATTTTTTTTTTATGTATATATTGCACCACAAAAATTATTTTGAAAGCAAAATTATCTTCTAAAGAAATTTTAACCGGAATATTTTTTTATATTATAATTTAGATAAAATAAATTGTGAAAAAACATGAATCTCAAGAACAATTTCTTAACTCGGTAAAAGTTATTCAATTTAGTCCTCATGAATACAATCGCATCAACTAGATATTAAAAGAAGAAAAAAAAATGCATGAAGAGATAGAATGCAACTTCTTACTTTCTATCCTTCATGTGATTAAAGTGTTATCTTTTTAAGTCATAATTATCTAAATTCTAAAATATATATAATAATAAAATTAAATTATCATTTAATTATATTTCAATTAAATAAAAAAAGTGTTAAATGGCGGACTAGTGGATTGGCCCTAACTTATTAGGACTCAGTTCCACTGAGCTTCTGATCAAATGGTTCAGAAAAAATAAAAACCCTAAAAATAAACATGTCAAGAAAAATAAACTCTAACTTTTAATTTTTCTTTCTGAATTAAAATGGCCAGAGCCCATGGGTTATCACGCTATAACATATCTAGTTTGGTTGATGACATAGGATCATAATTCCAAAGTACCTTGACTTTCAGTTTTTTGTCAAGGAGTACAGTAAAACCTCTATAAATTAATAATTTTGGGATCGGAGGATTATATTAATTTATAGAGATATTATTATATCGATAACTATGCATGTATACTTAAAATATTCAAGTGCATTATTAATTTTATTTTTAATAATTATTAATTATTAATTTATCGAGATCTATTAATTTAAATTTTATTGAGATTTTCTTAATTTATCAGATTAATTTAACTTTTTAATTTTTTAATTCAAGAGTATCAATTAATTTAAAAACTACAACTTAATTTTGAAACTGATACTTGAAAACTAATTAAAATATAACTCAAACATGAAGTGCAAGTTAGTTAACAATCAATATTCGAATAATGTCACTTTGTAGTTATAAAATACTAGGAATATATGTTTATTGTTTGAGGGTATCCATTTTGGTTTAAGAGTATATATATATCACTTATGATTAACTTAGAAGAGCCAACTACTTATTCGAAGGCCAGTATAAAGTAATCTCTCTATATATTAAATATGATTTTTTTTCATGATATATCAATTCCATGTTAATTTAATATATGTGTCATTCAATGAGAAATTTGAGTATACATATCATTTTTTTTTATTTGGTTCTTTTTATAAAAGAATCCTATGTGTCATGAAACTTAAAGTTTTTGTGTATAATTTATTTCTAACTATTTAGGTATTTAAAATATGTTTGAATGTTATAAAATGTGTAATATTACTTTATGATTTATTTAACTATATAATATTATTCATTAATTTTTCTTTCGGTAATTTTTGTTAGACTTAATTTTAAAAAAATAAAATATTCATTCTAAATTTATTTTATCTTAGTGTGAATTATATTCAACTAGTTTAGTGCCCGTGTTTTACGCGTTTTCTAATTAAAAGTTACGATATTTTCAATAAATAATATATTTAATAATTAAAAATATAAATATGTGCATAAATGCACTAAATATGAATTAATAGTTGTTTAAAGTGTATATAGTAAATTTTCTTAAACCTTAAAATAAGATTATTGTGTCAAATACTATTTATCCATTTAATATGAAGTTGAAACCTACAAATCAAAACAAAATAAATCAACTAAGAAAAGACTAATAAATTAATTAATATATAATGATGAAAAAAATTTAAAAGTGAATGAATTATAATATAAAATACTTTTGCCATATAAAATATGTTAAGATATACATAAAGAGCAATTATAAAATAATTTTATTTATTAAGAAATTAATAATTGAATATAATTCACACTAAGATAAAATACATTTACATTATATATTTTATTTATCTTAAATTAAGTCAAATAAAAATTACCGAAAGAAAAATAAACGAATAATGTTATATAGTTAAATAAAACATAAAGTAATAAATATGAATTACACATTTTATAACATTCACACATATATTAAATACCTAAATAATTAGAAATTAATTATACACAAAAACTTTAAGTTTCATGACACATAGGATTTTTTTAAAAAAAAAAAACCAAATAGAAAAATGACATGTGTACTCCAATTTCTCATTAAATGATACAAAGGTTAAATTAACATGGAGCGGACACATCATGAAAAAAAACTTCATATTAGTATATAGAGGGATTATTAAATTTTTAATAAATAATTTTATTGATTAATTGTCTTATGTATATCTTAACATATTTTATGTGGCAAAAATATTTTATATTATAATTCATTAATTTTAATTTTTTTTCTTATTACATATTAATTAATTTATTAGTCTTTTTTTAAGTCGATTGATTTCGTTTTGATTTGTAGGTTTCAACTTCATATTAAAATTGACAAATAATATTTGACACAATAATCTTATTTCAAGATTTAAGAAAATTTACTAATATACATCTTAAACAATTATTAATTCATATTTAGTGTATTTATACAAATATTTATATTTTTAGTTATTAAATATATTATTTATTAAAAATATTATAATTTTTAATTAAAAAATCACGTAACACGTGGACACTAAACTAATATCTTAATATAAGCAATTTTTTTAAATTGATTAAAACTTATATTGGAATAATGTCATTTTGTAATTTTAAAAACCTAGAGTTTAAAGCTAGAATGATCGGTTATAGAGATGGATGTCAATTAAGCTTGTAGTGGATGCAAATAATGGAAACTCAAAAGGAAATACTAACTCCGTCTTAAAATTATTTACCCATTTACTTTTGATATGAGTTTTTAATTGGGACGGAGGAAGTAGCATTTAAAGTGATAAAATAATTTTTTATTGATGATGTTATACGTAGTTCTATATATATTATTACTAAAATGAATGATTTTTTGGGTAAAAACAATAACATAAGATGTAATTTTGAAACGTTGTGACGGATCATTTTTTAAAAAGGGGTAAATAACTTTGGGACGGATGGAGTACTATGTTTGGTGATATAATTGAAGAGGAGAGAGTTGGGTTCTTATCCTCAATGTGATCTTGTGAGACAGATTAATTGTGATGCCAACATGCAGGACCGGTCCTATAATATATGAAGCCTGAGCCGACCAAAAAAATTAGACCCCTCAATTTTTTATGTAAATCTATATACAATATTATATGATAAAAATTGTTTATATGCATATTAAAATTTAAATTTAAAGTTATAATGTACAATACTAAAATACTTCTTAAAATGAATATGATGCATATGCTCAAAATAAATACTTCACTCATAATAACTGTTTTGGTGGCAAATTGTATTAACTAAATTTGCCTAATCTAGTGGTTTATTAAACTCTTTTAATGAATGTATAGAATAGAGATTAGATTCTTAAATTTTCTTTTCATTTCATAATCTAGAGATATTATAATATACTAATAATTTCCACTATATTTATATTAATTGATAAATTATAGCTATTAAATATAAATTGTTATTGAAAAAATTTGATGACAGCGTGGTGCAAGTACTATGTAGGCCAAAAAAATGCAAGTATGTAGGACAAAAAAATGCAAATTAAAATGACCAGAATGCAAGTATGTAGCCAAAAAAATCAAAATTAAAATGACCATGTGGTAGCCATAAAAATGCAAGTATGTAGTCAAAAAAATCAAAATTAAAATGACCAAAATACAAGTATGTAGCCAAAAAAATCAAAATTAAAATAACTATGCGGCTACAAATAAAATGTCAAATGGTATTGGGAGAATCAAATTCAGGCCTCCATAAGATATATCGTCACATTAACCACTAAGCTATAGCTTTTGTTATTAGGATAATTACTAAGAACTGCAACATTTATAACTCTCTTACTAAAAACTACACACGTTTTATACAATTACTAAGAGCTACAATTTGACAATTAAAATACCTCATTTGCCCTCTCACCTCACCAAACCGTCCACCCTCATGCCCTCTCAAATTTAATTTAAAAATGTCAACTGCCACCTCACCATTTCTCTCACATATTTCTCTCTACTCCCCCTCTCTCTAAAATGAAATCGTCACTCTCTATCTCTCAACATTGTCTCTCTCCCTCTGCCTCATACTATTCTTCACTGTTATCAACACAATAAATGGAGATTCCGGCGAGATGAAATTAGAGTTGATCCATCGGTGGCGCATAGGGCTGCCGCCGTCGCCGCTGTTGCATCTTGAATGGACGAACCAGATGTTCCACAATGAGTCATTCGTCTCGTCGCAATATCAACGACGATAACAACTCTTCTCCACATCGGCGATTCTTCTTCCGCTCCAGAAATTCCTACTCTAGTGAATCGCCGGATTCCGGCGGTGGTTGGTATTTTTAAAAATTGTGTATGGATATTGTTTTATTTGTGAAGATTTGAGAATATGTTTAGGGTAATTATTTTGGTGTATGAGTATTGTTTTGGGGTGGAGATACGAAAATAATTATAGTAATTATTTTGTTTTGGTTTATGAATATTGTTATATGGATGTTTGTTTTGGTGTATGGATATTATTTTGTGCAACTTAGAGAACGCTACTCTTGCTTTGGTCTGAATGTATTTTTCAGTTGTTTTGCATTGAATTGCTTTAGCTATAGTGTGTATGTTTGTGATGGAATTGCATTTTTTTCAGTTTTTTTTTGGCTTTGTGCAGTTTTTCTGCACATTTTTTCAAAAAAATATGTATTTGTTCAGTATAATATTGCACATGTTCAGTTCAAAATTGAACATGTTCAGTTTATTATTGAACATATTACTTATAATATTGAACATGTTAAGTTCAGTTCAGAAAATGTTCAGGTTAAAATCGAACACGTTCAGTTTTTATATTTGCTCTTGTTCGGCTTATGTATTTTTGCTTCTCAGTTTGTTATCACATATTTTTTACTTGTTCCACAAATTCAATAGCCTTTTACAACTCATGTTCAGTAAAAAGGTAAAGTAACTACAAAATATTTGATAAGAGAGGTTTCTAATATTAGTCTGAAATTGTATTTGCTTAGGGATGTAATCCCAAAATTACAATCATTCTCTGCTTAGCGCATTCCACCACAAATAAGCGACTTTCAGCATATTTGTCGCTCAAAACGGTGTCATATTCAACATAGCCACTGTTGGAATTTAGAGGCACGTAAACACGTAATACATGCACAACAGAAATTAAAGTTCACCAACAACGAACAGTTAATTGCATAATTAAATACGAGTAAACGTAAACAGAATTCTTATAGTAATTCGTATACAGTTTTCTCTACTATGTTATCCACGTAATCCCCAATTACGGACTTGCACAGATTTGCCAGCGTTGAATCCCGAGATGAATTTGCTAGGAAAATTCTAACTCTAGATCTTATGGAGAAAATATGAAATGATACACTTTGTGAATTCCTAAGAGCTTGTATATATAGGGAGGCTTAGCTTATTTCCCAAGCTAGTCCAATTAGGGAAATAAAATATCTAATCTTGAATTAAATTAATTCCTTTTAATTTAATTCCCTAAATATAAATCTCTACGGATTTAAATGTCTTATATGAAAATCTCTACGATTTATTTTCATATACATTAAATCCTACAATTATATTCCAAATATAATTATTGGAAATTCTTATTTAATTAAATCCAATTTAATTAAATATTAATAATAATTAATTCCAAATTAATCTATTATTATTTACTTCTCCATAAATTAAATATTAAATCCAATTTAACATTTAATCAATCAACTATAATCCGTAAAAGGGAACTACTTGTTGTGTGACCCATAGACCCTCATATATAGAGCGATTAGTCAAACTAACAGTCTTAATTGAACCCTAGACAATAAATATGACATTCTCAATATATGAGGTACGTTGCGAGAAAAGTGCAACTACCTGTAACGGAAACATGGGCTATTACGATTTCCTCATTTCATTCGCGAATACTCGATTAAGTCTTGAACATGATGAAGTGTCTATTCAAATAACTTAAATCAATTTATCTCTAATCACTAATTGATCATGTATGTCACACTTAGCCACAAAGTCTAAGTTGACGTGCATCATCCGATGACTTTGATCCAATTATGATGAGAAGATGAGTATTCTCTCTAAATCCACATTGAGGAATGAATCCTATTCTTAGCTCAACTACCACGCACATGTACTTCGTGATGAACCCAATCCAAGCCATATCTACCCATGGAAGGGTGCAAGCATCGGTCTGTTGGGATTATACTGGAAAGTATGCTTTTTACTTTGTATAATCGAAACTGAATTTTCAGACTTATTTACTGAAATAAATTGTTTATCACTGATGCTTTAAATATTATCGTATGTTACATATATTTACTGCATAACTGTTCAATAAGTCGTACGTGTTACATTGTAGTTAATTTAGTGATACCAGATCACAGAAGATTAAATTAACAGTCCCTTGTAACTAAAAGTACGCCATTCACGACCTAGATGGAAATGAACAACCCATCGTGAAAGGTTGAAGTGTAAGGCTCAGATTGGCTTGTCTTGACCAAGAGTTTACACTAGTGCATGACTGATGCACTGAATAGGACCTACAGGAGGATAAATTCTCCAGAACTGAACAAGGAAGAATTAGACCTCAGTGGTTCGTTATTTCTTAATCTTCGTCCCTTAAATAGGATCATGTGGGATTGGTAACTATTGCTTTAACTTATCATGGGTAGCATGGGTAATCGGAGAGATTCAATACTTTTTATCTTGGGCAATATTATTAGTCACATGTGATTGCTAAGATTTAATCTGAAGAATCGTGTGTGCAAGTACGCTTTGTTCGATTTGTTCCCTTGGGAGGTTCATAAGCTTTATCATACCAAATCTTGCAAGTGGAATTAGTTTTTTCGGTATGGATAATAATGTTGAACCGTTCCTTGACCAAGGACAAAAGATATTAATTAATGGAAATCTATTTCAAATGGCTTGAATTAATTAATGGGCTAGATAATCTTAAACACGAAATAATGACCGAGTCATATTGATCGTAATATGGGTTAAGATGGATAGTGCAATATTAATTATGTAGTGGGATTAATTAATATTTATGGGCTTGAATTATATTGTGGCTCAATATTAGATATTCAAGGTCCATTAGAAGGTCTAATCTTAATTCTCCTAAAGGCCCCCTAAGTAGCCCAACATATAGTCCAATAACTGAAAAGGTGATTAAAATAAAATAAATATTGTTGCTTAATTTTCCAACTAAATTTCGAAAATCATAGATATGTTGGGAGAAAGATTTTCTTTGAATTTTGTTATGGAATGAAGATATGTATTCTTGGAATACAAGATTATCTCATTAAATTCAAGAAATCTCCCACTAGGTTATCTATGATGTGATTTTTGAAAAATTAGAAAATATATAGTAAGAAAAGATTTTCTTGATTTTCTTGAAAAGATATTATGGAAGATATGTATTTCTTGAAATACAAGAATATCTCATAAATTCAAGAAGATCCAAATCTTGGATTCTTGACCCCAATATTTTCTAATTCCATAGCAAATAGATAAGGTGAGATTTTTGTGGAATATTATGATTATGAGAAAAAGAATATAGGAGATATATTCAAGATTTCTTGGAGATCAAGAAAAGATTTTTCCACATCATTTTTTGCCAAAATTTTCGTCCACTTTAGCCTCTATAAATAGGGGATGAATGGTTCATTCCTAGGAACACACGAAAATTGATTTTTTGGAAAAATATCAGCGTCGATAAAATATCAAATATTTTGTAACGTCGACAGATTGTATTTTTTTGAAAAACGACAATTGTGAGTAGTGTACAATTCCATGTGCTGGAAAAATTAGTAAGTCCACAAAGGTGGTGCAACATATTTTATTTTTCTTTTGTTAAATCGTTCACAAGAATCCTTCCACCGGATAGTCGAACGAGGACTAAGGAAATACTTGAGAAGTCCTTACGGTTAGTTTAATCAGCCATACCGTTGCCATCCCAAGAGGTACGTTCACGTAAACTCGTAGAATTCCGCATGCGTAGGTTTTATGTGAATTATTATATGCATGATATGTTGTTGGATTATTATTTGAATTAATATAGGATTAATTCATGCTAGTAATAATTAAAGAATTAAATTTGTATTTAAATATTCACCCCGAATAGATCTGTGCAACCTATTTCCCAACAACTAGTATCAGTCGGGCTCTGAATTTTTTAAATTGTAATTTAATTCGCGGACATTAAATTTGAAATTAGATAATAGAATTGCTAGATCTATTTTGCAGGTATCCAATTGTCATGGAATTTAATGTGTTTGTTTATGCATGCATATAAACTGTGTTTTTTAATTCGATTCGTTCGGATTCGTTTTGCCTCGTGAGAAAATCCACGAGTAGATTAGAACTTGTATGATTTGATCAATGTAATAGACTAGTCTAGATCTAGGTTTATTTATTTTTGGTAAATATATTGTAACCAGATCGAAAAACGAGGACGAAAGATGAAGAATTAAAGGACGAAATCCAAACCGCATAGGCGGGCGCGCCGCGTCAACGTGCCAAGGGAGGCATGCGCGCAGAACGCGACGCGGCAGCAGCACGAAGACGGGCGCCGGGCGAGGCCGAGGTCGAATAAGGCGATACGGCCGTTGCCACAGACGGGGCGCTTAGACGCGGACGCGACCGGACCAGCGGACGGACGGCGCGAAGGAAGACGGGCGCACAAGGACGGGCGGTGGTGAGAAATAAATACGGCGGCCCAGGCGGGCGGGCGGATGATGCCGTCACCGAAGTCCCGGCCGAGGCCGCTGAGGGCCCTGGCGGCACGGCTTGATGAAAGCCCGAGGTCAATGGTTTGCGGGATGCTTGGCGTGCATCCCTTGCCGCGAGCTACTTACGTGGCATTTCGAGAGGGAGTATTTTTTACGAGACGATCGAAAGGGAGAAATTCGAGGCGGTGTTTTTCAAGATCAAGCCAAGAAAAATCAAACCATGACAATTGGATAATTTGTGCCCAATATGTTTATTTTTCTGTTTTGCTTGATTTATTTTGTGCTTTCTTATGCTTTATTTAATTTGTTTAAATGTGTTTGCATGAGAATTGCCCAAATGAAAAATCTCACCTTCAAAATTACTAAGTAAGTTTAAATAATTAATTGATAATTTTATTCCGGATAATAAAATTGAATTAATTTTGACCTCCATGATTTATTCATTTGTGAATTCTTTTGGAGAAATTCCCCCACGGGACGGCCAAAAGATAACATTCACATGAATGAATTCCAAACGGATGATTGTGGGTTATTACTAGTGGCGACGATGACCCTCCCCACGAGGCTCGTTCAAAGCGAAATAATAATCCTGTATTTAATCATGGTTATTACTTAGGTATAAAATTGATATGCATATACTTCCCCGAAGTCCCTGTCAATTTTATATTGGTCAAAGTGGGAGCCAACTATTAATCTGGATATTAAAGGTTTGTAACTGTTCTTGTTTGTAACATGCTTGAATGTGTTTAAATAATGACCCACCCCACGTGGCTTATTTAAGCTGTTTTAAGATGTTGGCTGATGCATGTTCATATATTTTTTGAGATTTTAAATATGATGCATGTGATCGAATCTTGTGATATACTTGTGCTTATGCATATGGTTATTTATTTCAGTTCAGCATGTCGTTACCTTTTAATCCACTGTTATTATACTTAAAGTCAATACTATATGTATGGAAACTATATTGATTGGAAACGAAAATTATAATTGACCTAACTGCACAAAAGCACAAGTGGATTTTTGACACACCAAAATCAGATGAGCCAACTGACGAATCAAAACATGTGGGACTCGTTAGATCACCCTGCGAGAGATGTCGTCGCTAAGAATGGTGGAGGGCAAACCCGTAAGGGATTACGTCCTCAAAATAGATGGCCCATCTGAATAAACTTGAGATTCTGAGTGCGGATTATGATCTGGAGACTCAGATAAATTTGGTACTTTACTCTCTGCCCAAAAGGTTTTTGAGCATTTTGGCCTCGCTAGCTAATTTGTTGCACGCTTTTGGTCTCGGCAGAGATGTTGATAAGGCATCAAACTCAAGTTTTGACGGCAAGTGGTCCGTTCTTCATCTTCTAGGCCAAGGGAGGCAAGAAAAAGAAGAGGACCAAAGGCCATAAGCAATAAAACTCAACTGTTGCCAAGGGCAATGGTAAGATGAGGAATGCTTGTTGTGTCAAGGAAAATCCAAAGAGGAAGTGCTTAAGCTGCGGTGAGAGAGGACAATGGAGGTTTTGCCTGTTCCAACCCCAAAAGGGACGGACAGAAAGGTAACTCTCACGCACTAGTTGTTGAAACTTGTTTAGCGGCGTATACTTTTCATTCGTGGGTGGTTGATACGTGATCCACTAATCATGTTGGCTTCACGGGTTCAAACGGACCCGACAACTTAGTGAGAGTGAGATCCTCATCACACTGGGCGATGCTACGAGAGTGGTAGCTAAAGCAGTGGGAGAAGTGCACCTATCTTTTGAAGATAAAGTTTTTGAGATTATCTTTATGTTCCCAGTTTTAGAAAGAATTCACTTTCAGTTTCTAAAATTCGATTAAAGGACACTAAGTTTCTTCTAATAAGAATGACATCATTTCTTGAAATGATGAGTGTATCTGTTACGGGACATTGATGGAAAATTTATATACAATTAACTGTGCACACCACTCACGAAATGCATCCTATAACACATCAACTATTTCCGACAAAAGAAAACATAAACGAAACACTTCTTTGGCATCTAAGATTGGGTCATATAAATCCAAAGAGGATCCAAAGGTTGGTAAAAGACTGTTCACTGGAGTGTCTCCAAGTTGAACAAATTCCAACCTGCGAATCATGTTTGGAGGGTAAAATGACCAAGAGGGCATTTGGAGCCAAGGGGAATAGGGCCAAAGAAGTGTTAGAGATCGTTCACACAGATGTATGTGGTCCAATGTCAACCAAAGCAAGAGGAGGTTATGAGTATTTTGTCACTTTTATTGATGATTACTCAAGGTACGGTTACATTTTTCTTATGAAGCATAAATCTGAGACCTTGAGAAATTCAAAGAATTTAAGGCTCAAACAGAGAATCATAGGGAAAAACGTATCAAGTCTCTACGATCTGATCGTGGAGGCGAATACCTCAGCGATGAGTTTTTGAACTACTTATCTGATGAAGGGATTGTATCCCAGCTCACTGCACCCGGAACCCCTCAACAAAACGGGGTTGCAGAGCGAAGAAACAGAACTCTTTTGGAAATGGTTAGATCAATGATGAGTTATGTGGATCTTCCCAAGTCATTCTGGGGTCATGCCTTGGAAACAGCGGCTTACATTCGGAACTTGGTGCCATCCAAATCGGTTCCCAAAACTCCCAAAGAATTGTGGACCGGGCGCAAGCCTAGTATGAGACACATGAGAATTTGGGGGTGTCCGGCCTACGTGTTGGACAAGGAAGCCAGTAAATTAGATCCTCGATCAGAATTAAGGTTGTTTGTAGGATACCCCGAGGGAACAAAAGGGTGTATGTTCTTTGGTCCCGAAGATCAAAAGGTGGTCATCATCACTCAATTTAGATTTTTGGAAGAAGACTATATGAACCAAAGAAAACCCAGAAGTGAGATTACCTTAAATGAGCTTAGAGGGCAAACCTCAGTGCCAACTGTACTAGATGATATACCAAACGATACACTTTCACAACCGGAGCCTCGTCGTAATGGGAGGGTTGTTAGACAGCCCGAGAGATTCATGGGAATAGGTGTTGGGATTATACTGAAAAGTATGCTTTTTACTTTGTATAATCGAAACTGAATTTTCTGACTTATTTACTGAAATAAATTGTTTATCACTGATGCTTTAAATATGATTGAATGTTACATATATTTACTGCATACCTGTTCAATAATTCGTACGTGTTACATTGTAGTTAATTTAGTGATACCAGATCGCAGAAGATTAAATCAACAGTCCCTTGTAACTAAATGTACGCCATTCACGACCTAGATGGAAATGAACAACCCATCGCGAAAGGTTAAGGTGTAAGGCTCAGATTGGTTTGTCTTGACCAAGAGATTACACTAGTGCATGACTGATGCGCTGAATAGGACCTACAGGAGGATAAATTCTTCAGAACTGAACAAGGAAGAATTAGACCTCAGTGGTTCGTTGTTTCTTAATCTTCGTTCCTTAAATAGGATCACGTGGGATTGGTAACTATTGCTTTGACTTATCATGGGTAGCGAATCAAAGAGAGATTCAATACTTTTTATCTTGGGCAATATTATTGGTCACATGTGATTGCTAAGATTTAATACGAAGAATCGTGTGCAAGTACGCTTGTTCGATTTGCCCCCTTGGGAGGTTCATAAGCTTTATCATACCAAATCTTGCAAGTGGAATTTGTTTCCGGTATGGATAATAATGTTGAACCGTTCCTCGACCAAGGATAAAAGATATTAATTAACGGAAAGCTATTTCAGTGGCTTGAATTAATTAATGGGCTAGATAATCTTAAACACGGGAAATAATGACCGGGAGCCATATTGACTGTAATATGGGTTAAGATGGATAGTGCAATATTAATTATGTAGTGGGATTAATTAATATTTATGGGCTTGAATTATATTGTGGCTCAATATTAGATATTCAAGATCCATTAGAAGGTCCAATCTTAATTCTCCTAAAGGCCCCCTGAGTAGCCCAACAAATAGTCCAATAACTGAAAAGGTGATTAAAATAAAATAAATATTGTTGCTTAATTTTCCAACTATTTTTTTCGAAATTTATAGATATGTTGGGAGAAAGATTTTCTTTGAATTTTGTTATGGAATGAAGATATGTATTCTTGGAATACAAGATTATCTCATTAAATTCAAGAAATCTCCCACTAGGTAATCTATATTGAAATTTTCGAAAATTTGGAAATATAATGGGCAAGAAAGATTTTCTTGATTTTCTTGAAAAGATATTATGGAAGATATGTATTTCTTGAAATACAAGAATATCTCATAAATTCAAGAAGATCCAAATCTTGGATTCTTGCACATATTATTTTCGAAAAATCCATATTTAGAGGAGGTGGGATTTTTGTGGAATATTTTAATTATGGGAAAAAGAGTATAGAAGATATATTCAAGATTTCTTGGTGACCAAGAAAAGTTTTTTCCCACATTGATATTTCACTAAAAATTTCGACAACCCCTCTCCTATAAATAGGGGATGATTAGTTCATTCCCAAGTGCAATTCCATGTGCTGGAAATATTAGCAAATCCACAAAGGTGGTGCAACAAAGTTTATTTTTTCCTTTTGTTAATTGTTCGACGAGTGTCCTTCCACCGGATAGTTGAGCAAGGGCTAAGGGAATACTTGGGAAGTCCTTTTGGTTAGTCCGTCCGACCGAAGTTCACTGCCATCCCGAGAGGTACGTTCACGTAAACCCGTAGATTCCGCATGCGTAGGTTTTACGTGGCTTTTTATATGCATGATATGTTGTTGCAATTATTATTTGAATTAATATATGATTAATTCATGCTAGTAATAATTAAAGAATTAAATTTTTATTTAAATATTCACCCCGAATAGATCTGTGCAACTTATTCCCCAACAAGCGGTATCGAGCCACGGTTTTGACTCAATTTTTAAATTGTAATTTAATTCACGGACATTAATTTTGAAATTGGATAGTAGAACTGTTAGATCTGTTTTGCAGGTATCCAATTGTCATGGATTTTAATGTGTTTATTTATGCATATAAACTGTGGTTTTTTAATTCGATTCGTTCGGATTTGTTTTGCCTCGTGAGAAAATCCACGAGTAGACTAGGATTTGTTTGATTTGATCAATGTAATAGACTAGTCTAGATCTAGGTTTATTTATTTTTGTAAATAAATTGTAACCCGATCTTATCGGGAGACGAAGAATTAAAAAAAGAAATCCAAAATCGAAACGAAAGCGCCCGTATACCGTATTCGCACATGGGCGTGGGAGGCAGGCGGCGAAAGACGCGAGGAGAGGAGTCAGACATGCAAGACGGGATCGCGCGCTCCGTGCCGAAAGTGGATGGGGGATGCTGCTGGGCGGGGCGCGCTTGATGCGTATGCCGCCGAGGTCGCGGGCGAGGCGGAGGGCGAAGCGAAGTCTGTGCGCGCTGACGCGTCGCTTGTCGAGATCTCGCCGACACCGCCGAGGCGCGTGTCGGAGATCGGGCGGGCGAACCGCCGGATGCGGACGTGCATCCCGATCCGAAGCCGCTTGGCGTGGCGTTTCGAGATGAAGTATTTTTCGAGACGAACGAGTGGGAGAAATTCGAGACGTGTTTCTTCAAGATCAAGTCAAGAAAAATCAAACCATGACAATTGGATAATTTGTGCCCAATATGTTTATTTTTCTGGTTTTGCTTGATTTATTTGCGATATCTTATGCTTTATTTAAATTGTTTAAATGTGTTTGCATGAGGGTTGCCAAATGGAAAAATCTCACCTTAAAAATTACTAAGTATGTTTAAATAATTAATTGACAATTTTATTCCGGATAATAAAATTGAATTAATTTTGACCTCCATGATTTATTTATTTGTGAATTCTTTTGGAGAAATTCCCCCCACGGGACGGTCAAAAGATAGCTTTCACATGAATGAATTCCAAACGGATGATTGTGGGTTATTACTAGTGGCGACGATGACCCTCCCCACGAGGCTCGATCAAAGCAAAATAGTAATCCTGTATTTAATCATGGTTATTACTTAGGTATAAAATTGATATGCATATACTTCCCAAAGTCCCCGCGAATTTTATATTGGTCAAGTAGGAGCCAACTATTAATCTGGATATTAAAGGTTTGTAACTGTTCTTGTTTGTAACCTGCTTGAATGTGTTTAAATAATGACCCACCCCACGTGGCTTATTTAAACTGTTTTGAGATGTTGGCTGATGCATGTTCATATTTTTTTTGAGATTTTAATATGATGCATGTGATCGAACCTTGTGATATACTTGTGCTTATGCATGTTATTATTTTATTTCAGTTCATCATGTCACAACCTTTTAATCCACTATTCAATATACTGAAAGACAATTTGCTCACTGGAGAAAATTTTGTTGATTGGAATCGAAAACTCACTATTGTCCTCACTGCACAAAGCCATAACTGGGTTCTGACCACACCTAAACCGGATAAACCATCCGATGAGTCCACTAAAACAGTTAAGAAAGAGTATGATGACTGGGAGCGGTCTAACGAAATGGCAAAGTGTACCATCTTGACTTCTATGTCAGATGTGTTGCAACACCAACACCAGAGCGTTCAGACCGCTGTGGAAATCATGACTAATCTTAAAGCGATGTTCCAACATCAGAACCGTGTGGCTCGTCAGATCACCATGAGGACTTGCTCTCCTATGAAAATGGTGGAGGGAACGCCTGTAAGGGAGCACCTTCTCCAGATGATGGCTCACCTTAATAAACTTGAGGTACTTGGCTGAATACGATATCGAGACCCAAATCTACTTCGTGCTCCATTCTCTTCTTTTGAAAGCTTTGAACAATTCAGGTTGAACTACCGGATGAATAATCGAAGTTCTCGATGTCCGATCCATTGCAAGCTTTAGTCTCGGCAGAGGCGATATTGGGGCGAAAAAGCCAAGCCTTGGTGGCCAATCTAACCTTCTTCTTCTTCTAGACCAAGGGTGGTAAGAACAAGAAAAGGAACAAAGGCCACAAAGAAGTGAACTCAAGTGTTGCCAATGGCAAAGATAAGGTGAAGAAGGGTGGTGGAGTGAACAAGCCAACTAAGGGAAGTGCTTCAAGCTGCGGTGAGAAAGGACATTGGAGGTCACCTGTTCGGACCCAAAAAGGGATGGAAAGAAAGGTAATTCTCACGCACTAGTTGTTGAAACTTGTTTAGCGGCATATGCCTCCCATTTTATGGGCTGCGGTGGATCTGGGATCCACTAATCATGTTTGTTTCACGCGTTCTGGGGTTCAAGCGGACCCGACAACTTAGTGGGAGTGAGGTCCTCATCATCACACCGGGCGATGCTTCTGAGAGTGGCGGTGAAAGCAAAGGGGGAGAAGTGCACTGTTTTTTGAAGACGAGTTTTATTTTGAGATATTCTTTACGTTCCGGATTTTAGAAAGAATTCATTTTCGGTTCTAAACTTTTATGATGGATATTTGGTTACTTTTTAATAAAGTTGTTACCATTTTTCTTCTGATAAATTTATCCGTCATGGAACGTTGTTGAATGATCTCTATACAATTAATTGTGCACACCACTCACGAAATGTATCCTATAACACATCAATCAAGCTTTTAGAAAAGAAAACGTTCATCGACGTGAACGCGAGACATTTCTTTGCATCTAAGATTGGGTCATATAAATCCAAAGAGGATCCAAAGGTTGGTGAAAGATGGTTCACTGGAGCGTCTCCAAGTTGAATTGATTCCAACCTGCCAATCATGTTTGGAGAGTAATATGACCAAGAGGGCATTTGGAACCAAGGGAATAGGGCCAAAGAAGTGTTAGAGATCGCTCACACGGATGTAAGTAGTCGATGTCAACCAAAGCAAAGGGAGGTTATGAGTAATTTTATTGATGATTATTCAAGGTACATTTTTCTTATGAAGCATGAATATGAGACCTTTGAGAAATTCTAAGAATTTAAGGCTCAAAACAGAGAATCATAGGGAAGAACGTGATCAATCTCTACGATCCGATCAGAAAAGCGAATGCCTCAAAGATTGAGTTTTTGAACTACTTATCCGATGAAGGGATTGTATCCCAAATAATCGCACTGGAACCCCTAAACAAGGCGGGGTAGCAGAGAGAAAGTAACATAATTCTTTTGAAATGGTTAGATCAATGATGAGTTATGGGATCTTCCCGAGTCGCTTACGGGGTCATACCTTGGAAAATAGCGACTTACATTCTAACTTGGTGCTATCCAAATCGGTTCCCAAAACTCCCAAAGAATTGTGGACCCAAGCATAAGCCTAGTATGAGACACATGAGAATTTGGGGGTTTCCGGCCTCACGTGTTGGACAAGGAAGCGGTAATTAGATCCTCGATCGTAATTAAGGTTGTTTGTAGGATACCCCGGGGAACAAAAGGGTGTATGTTCTATAGTCCCAAGATCAAAAGGTGGTCATCCGCACCCACTTTAGATTTTTGGAAGAAGACTATATGAACCAAAGAAAACCAGTGAGATTACCTTAAATGAGCTTAGAGGGCAAACCTCGGTGCTAATCGTATTAGATGATATACCAAACGATACGCTTTCTGGCGAGCCTAGTCATAATGGGAGGGTTGTTAGATGGCCCGAGAGATTCAGGGAATAGGAGAGTCCTCGGACTTGATTCCCTAATCGAGACCCATGGACATATAATGAAGCACTCTAAGATAAGGATGCAGATTCTTGGCAAACAAAGAATGAAATGGGTTCTATGTTTCATAATAGAGTGTGGGAGCTAGTCGAACCACTTAATGGGGTCAAACCCATTAGATGTTCATTAGATGTTAGTGGGTATATAAGAGGAAAAGAGGATCGGACGGGAAGGTTTAAACCTTTAAAGCAAGACTAATGGCAAAAAGGTTATACTTTCGAGAAAAAGAAGGGATCGATTATGAGGAAACTTTTTTCGCTCGTAGCCATGCTTAAGTCCATCTCAGATTCTCTTATCAATTGTCACAAGATTTCGACTTTGAAATCGGCAAATAGATGTCAAGACAACTTTCCTTAATTAAAGTCTTGATAAGGAGATCTATATGCAACAACCCCATGTTTTCATTGAAAACAAAGCAAGAACACCTAGTTTGTAAAGCTCAAGAGGTCCATTTACGGACTCAAACAGCATCCAGAGCTTGGAACCAAAGTTTTGATCATGTAATAAAAGTCTTATGGGTTTGATCAAAACGAGTTTGAAAGTTGTGTGTATAAAAAAGCGTGTCGAACCTGCATTGGTATTCTTAGTACTATCGTAGATGACATTCCCCGATCATTGGGAACGATGTGAAGGTGTGGTCGACGTAAGGGCATGGCGTTTCAAAACGATTTGATATGAAAGACTTAGGGAAAGCGGACACATCCTTGGGATCAAGATTACTCGAGATCGCAAGAAAAGGATGATCGGGTTATCGCAAGTATTCATACATTGACACCGGTTTTAAAACGATTCAAAGATGCAAGATTCCAAGAAAGGATTCGTTACCTTTCGGACTTGGAATCCATCTATCCAAGAAAATGTCCCCTAAGACGCAAAAAGGAGATAGATGACATGAAAGGCATTCCTTGTGCTTCTACCAGAGGAAACCTTATGTATGCAATCTTTGTAATGAGACCCCGATATATGCTTTGTCGTGGCATGGTAGCAAGATATCGAGTAACCCAGGAAAGCGAATTGACGACGATTAAAAACATTACGAAGTATCCGAAAAGAACTTCGGGATAGAATGTTGATTTATCGATCGATACTCCAATCCCCATCGGCTACATGGACTCGGTTTCCAATCAAATTTAGATTCGAAATTATCCGCCTCGATTAGTGTGTTTCCATTTGGGAAGTGTAGCCATCAAATGGGACGAGTGTGAAGCGAAATGCATCATCGACTCAACCATGGAAGTCGGGTAAGTAATTGCTTGTGAAGCGAAAAAAGAACCGATTGAGCTCTGAACCTTCTTAGTGGACTTGGATGGTGTTCTGAATTTGTCTAGCAATATCTGCTAAGGGAAGTTGCAAATTCAAGAGAACCAAGAGTCCACGAGTCAAACAAACACATTAAAGGAAATACATCTTATACGAAGAAATCGTTAAGAGAGGAGATATAGATGTGGCAAAGATAGCGTCTCGAGGACGACTAGCGAGATCCATTCACAAAGCGTCCGCCTCTGAATACATTCGAGAGACATGTGAGTGGAATGGGTGTCAAGACCATTGCCAATCTGCTTTGAGTATAAGTGGGAGAAATTATTAGGTTTGTGTAGGTGACATTAGATGTCACGGACTACGCGAGACATGTTGTAGTATACTTAAAAGCAGACTTTGAGTATAAGTGGGAGATTGTTGGGATTATCTTGAAAAGTATGCTTTTTACTTTGTATAATCGAAAACCTAAATTTTTCGACTTATTTCTTGAAATAAATTGTTTATCAATGATGCTTTAAATATGATTGAATGTTACATATATTTCTTGCATACATTGCTCAATAATTCAGACGTGTTACATTGTAGTTAATTTAGTGATACCAGATCACGAAGATTAAATTAACAAATCCTTTTGTAACTAAAAAAGTACGCCATTCCACGACCTAGATGGAAATGAACAACCCATCGCGAAAGGTTGAGGTGTAAGGCTCGGATTGGTTTGTCTTGACCAAAAGATTACACTAGTGCATGATCGATCTTGGCTGAATAGGACCTCTGGGAGGATAAATTCTTGAGAATCGAACAAAGAAGAATTAGACCTCGATGTTCGTTGTTTCTTAATCTTCGTTACTTAAATAGGATCACGTGGGATTGGTAACTATTGCTTTGACTTATCATGGGTAGCGAATCAAAGAGATTCAATACTTTTTATCTTGGGCAATATTATTGGTCACATGTGATTGCTAAGATTTAATCTGACGAAGAATCGTGTGTAAGCAAAATCTTGTTTGATTTGCCCCCCTTGGGAGGTTCATAAGCTTTATCATACCAAATCTTGCAAGTGGAATTTGTTTAGGTATGGATAATAATGTTGAACCGTTCTCGACCAAGGATAAAAGATATTAATTAACGGAAAGCTATTTCAGTGGCTTGAATTAATTAATGGGCTACATAATCTTAAACACGGGAAATAATGACCGGGACCCATATTGACTGTAATATGGGTTAAGATGGATAGTGCAATATTAATTATGTAGTGGGATTAATTAATATTTATGGGCTTGAATTATATTGTGGCTCAATATTAGATATTCAAGATCCATTAGAAGGTCCAATCTTAATTCTCCTAAAGGCCCCCTGAGTAGCCCAACAAATAGTCCAATAACTGAAAAGGTGATTAAAATAAAATAAATATTGTTGCTTAATTTTCCAACTATTTTTTTCGAAATTTATAAATATGTTGGGAGAAAGATTTTCTTTGAATTTTGTTATGGAATGAAGATATGTATTCTTGGAATACAAGATTATCTCATTAAATTCAAGAAATCTCCCACTAGGTAATCTATATTGAAATTTTCGAAAATTTGGAAATATAATGGGCAAGAAAGATTTTCTTGATTTTCTTGAAAAGATATTATGGAAGATATGTATTTCTTGAAATACAAGAATATCTCATAAATTCAAGAAGATCCAAATCTTGGATTCTTGCACATATTATTTTCGAAAAATCCATATTTAGAGGAGGTGGGATTTTTGTGGAATATTTTAATTATGGGAAAAAGAGTATAGAAGATATATTCAAGATTTCTTGGTGACCAAGAAAAGTTTTTTTCCCACATTGATATTTCACTAAAAAAATTCGACCCCTCTCCTATAAATAGGGGATGATTAGTTCATTCCCAAGTGCAATTCCATGTGCTGGAAATATTAGCAAATCCACAAAGTGGTGCAACAAAGTTTATTTTTTCCTTTTGTTAATTGTTCGACGAGTGTCCTTCCACCGGATAGTTGAGCAAGGGCTAAGGGAATACTTGGGAAGTCCTTTTGGTTAGTCCGTCCGAACGAAGTTCACTGCCATCCCGAGAGAATGCGTTCACGTAAACCCGTAGATTCCATCGCGTGGGTTTTTACGTGGCTTTTTATATGCATGATATGTTGTTGCAATTATTATTTGAATTAATATAGGATTAATTCATGCTAGTAATAATTAAAGAATTAAATTTGTATTTAAATATTCACCCCGAATAGATCTGTGCAACTTATTCCCCAACAATAGGAGAGTCCTCGGACTTGATTCCCAGACAAGATGAATCAGACCCATGGACATATGACGAGGTACTCCAAGATAAGGATGCAGATTCTTGGCAAACAACAATGAAAGCCAAAATGGGTTCTATGTTTCATAATAGAGTGTGGGAGCTAGTCGAACCACTTAATGTGGTCAAATCCATTGGATACAAGTGGGTATATAAGAGGAAAAGAGGACCGGACGGGAAGGTTGAAACCTTTAAAGCAAGACTAGTGGCGAAAGGTTACACTCAGAAAGAAGGGATCAATTATGAGGAAACTTTTTCGCCCGTAGCCATGCTTAAAGTCCATCCGTATTCTCTTATCGATTGCTGTGCATTTCGACTTTGAAATCTGGCAAATGGATGTCAAGACAGCTTTCCTTAACGGAAGTCTTGATGAAGAGATCTATATGCAACAACCCCAAGGTTTCATTGAAACAGGCCAAGAACACCTAGTTTGTAAGCTCAAGAGGTCCATTTATGGACTCAATCAGACATCCAGAGCTTGGAACCAATGTTTTGATCATGTAATAAGGTCTTATGGGTTTGATCAAAACGGGTTTGAAAGTTGTGTGTATAAAAAACGTGTCGAAACTGCATTGGTATTCTTAGTACTATACGTAGATGACATTCTGATCATCGGGAACGATGTGAAGGTGTTATCAGACGTAAGGGAATGGCTTTCAAAGCAGTTTGATATGAAAGACTTAGGGGAAGCCGGACACATCCTTGGGATCAAGGTCACTCGAGATCGCAAGAAAATGATGATCGGGTTATCGCAAGTTTCATGCATAGACACTGTCTTGAAATGATTCAGCATGCAAGATTCCAAGAAAGGATTCGTAACCTTTCAGACTTGGAATCCATCTATCCAAGAAAATGTTCCCTAAGACACAAAAGCAGATAGATGACATGAAAGACATTCCTTGTGCTTCGGCTGTCGGAAACCTTATGTATGCAATGCTGTGTACGAGATCGGATATCTGCTTTGCCGTAGGCATGGTGGCAAGATATCAAAGTAACCCAGGAAAAACATTGATCTGACGATTAAAAACATTCTCAAGTATCCGAAAAGAACTTCGGGGATAGAATGTTGATTTATCGGTCGACATACTCCAATCCCCATCGGCCACACGGACTTCGGATTTCCAATCGGACTTAGATTCCGAAAACTATCCGCCTCGCCAGTATGTTTCATTTGGGAAGTGTAGCCATCAAATGGACGAGTGTGAAGCAGAAATGCATCACTGACTCAACCATGAAAATCGGGTAAGTAGCTGCTTGTGAAGCAGTGAAAGAACCGATTTGGCTCTAGACCTTCTTAGTGGACTTGGATGGAGTTCCGAATTTGTCTAGCAATATTTGCTAGGGGCAGTTGCAAATTCAAGGGAACCAAGAGTCCACTAGTCAAACAAGCACACTAAAGGAAAGACACCTTATACGAGAAATCGTTAAGAGAGGAGATATAGATGTGGCAAAGATAGTGTCTAAGGACAACCTAGCAGATTCATTCACAAAGGGTCTGCCTCTGAATACATTCGAGAGACATGTGGAAGGAATGGGTGTCAAGACTGTTGCCAATCTGCTTTGAGTATAAGTGGGAGAAATTATTAGGTTCGTGCAGGTGACATTAGATGTCACGGACTACACGAGACATGTTGTAGTATATTTAAAAGCAAACTTTGAGTATAAGTGGGAGATTGTTGGGATTATACTGGAAAGTATGTGTTGGGATATTTTAGTTTTGATGAATTATGCCAAAACATTATCAACTTGTGTTTTTGAAGCTGATTTACAGATAACAAGTTGAGGGGGAACGAGAGAACAAATTGAGGGGGAACTCACGGAATCAGAAGTAGATGATCGAGATCAGACGAGGCTGCAGACGAGACTGATCGAAATCAAAATGAGTTAGATGAGTTCCGAGTTAACTGATGAGTGAAACAAAATCGAGAGAGAAGAAAGGCTAAGCCACCGATCGTAGTTAAGATGACCGTAAAATCGTACAGGATATGTCACAGACGTAAGAAGAGTTAGATGAGATCGATCGAGATCGATTTGATCAAGATCGATACGTGAAGATGAGCAGATGGTCAAGATCGGACGGATTGAGACCGGATGTGTTAAACCGATATAACCTAATATGCTAACTGATGAACTAACTGGATGCGATAACCGACATGCCGACTGAGTGCTATACCGATCCGATCATGTGAACCGATCGATCAAAGAGAAGAAATCGACATCGAAAACCCGTAAAATCAAGATACCGTGATCGTAAGAGAAGTCATCAAGAGAAGTCATCCAAGTCACGAAAGACCGAGAATCGAACGCCATCGATGATCAAGCAATTGAAAGTGCCGACCAGGCCTAATGGTCCGGGCGAGGTAAGAGAAGAAATAACTCGCTAGCCTCGAAAAGTCAAGATACCCGACGATTAAGGTCCGATCAAGAGAAGTCAAAGAAGGCTCGGGTAGACTGAAGGCTCAGACAGATCTGAAGACTCAGAGAAATCCTGAATGATTCCAAGGCGAGGAATCTGAGGAATATAGCCGTTAGAATCAGCTGACGTGGACCAATGAGAGGAAGACAACCAGCCTGGAAAAGCTGCAAGAAGCTACATAATAGTATGGATTTGAATGTGACTCCATCCAACGTTAACATTCAAATCCACACTATAAATACAAGTTCTTCCTTCATTATTTGTGTGGAAGGTGTGGAAAAATGCGTGAAACATCCATCAAGCCAAATCATCAAGCAGTCCCACCATAGAACACAGAGAAAGAAATACACACATATATTCAAGAAGTGTTCTACCCTAGATCTAAGCATAAATGCCATATCCTAAGCTTAGAGAGATTTTCCCAACCTTAGCATTGAGGCTAAACAAATGTAAGGGAAAATCTCACCCTAGTTGGAAACCAAACAATCTTATACCCAAACTCAAGAGTCGGTTAAGTTTGTAGGTGAGTGTGAACTCGGTAAACATCTAGCAATCCCGAAAGGGAGGGTAGGCAATCCCGTGAGGGTGATAAGTCCCGTTTGAGTGTGAACTCGGTAAACATCTAGCAATCCCGAAAGGGAGGGTAGGCAATCCCGTGAGGGTGATAAGTCCCGTTTGAGTGTGAACTTCGATAAACATCTCTGTTGGGTGTTGGACTAACACATTAAACTAAGTCCGGTTGGTTAAGTTGGTGCCCATGAAGGGAAGAGTGGATGTAGGACGAGTTGTCCAACCACTAAAAAAATTGTTGTGTTGTTTACTGCTTTATGTTCTTATATTGTCATATGCATTTGATTATAAGCAAAACACACACATGAGCTTAAAACGCAAAAATCTGTAATCACTCTGCCCTCACCCCTGTTTTATATGCACCGAACTGAAATGTTTGCTTCCGCACGCGCAAAATGGGTTTCAAATCGGGACCATCAATTGGTATCAGAGCAGGTGCTCAAAAAATTACCTTTTTCAATGTGATCACCGAAAGCGGTCTATTTTAAAAACCTCTACGATCCGATACCATCAATTGGTATTAGAGCCGGAGTTCAAAAGTTCACTAGATTTTAGTGTGACCACCTGAACTGATCTTTTTAAAACAAAAACCCGATCTCTGTAAATGCATATATTTTAAATGTTTTGGCGTCATTATCAAAAAGGGGGAATTGTTGGGATATTTTAGTTTTGATGAATTATGCCAAAACATTATCAACTTGTGTTTTTGAAGTGATTCTGAGATAACAAGTTGAGGGGGAACGAGAGAACAAATTGAGGGGAACTCACGGAATCGAAGATGATCGAGATCGACGAGGTTTGCGAGACGAGATCGATCGAGATCAAAAAGAGTTAGATGAGTTCCGAGTTAACTGATGAGCTGAGCAAAATCAGAAGAGAAGAAAGGCTAAGCCAAATGATCGGAAGAAGATGACCGTAAAAATCGAAGTGAAGGTTGCGGATCGGAAGAAGAAGCGGATGAGATCGACGAGATCGGACTTGATCAAGATCATATGAAGATGAAGCGAGATGGTCAAGATCGGGCGGATTGAGACCAGATGTGTTAAACTGATATGCTAACCTAATATGCTAATCGATGAACTAATCTGGATCACGTATAAACCGATATCTTGACTCGATCTTTATCTTGATCCGATCATGTGAATCGATCGGATCGAAAGCGAGAAGAAATCGATATCGAAAACCGTAAACTGCGATACCGATCAGGAAGAGAAGTCATCGTAAGAGAAGTCATCCAAGTCACGAGCACCGAGAATCGTAATCGCCACTTGATGATCGCTTAGCGCGAAAAGTTGTGTGACTGAGGGTCGAATGTCCGAAGATGGAAGAGCCGAACTTCGGCTTAGCTCGAGTGTCGAGATACTGACGATAAGGTCCCGACTGGAGAGAAGTCACCAAGGCTCGGATAGACCTTAAGGCTCAGATAGACCTGAAGGCTCAGACAGATTCAAGACTCAGAGAAATCTGAATGATTCCAAGCGAGGAATCGAGGAATATAGCCGTTAGAATCGGTGGCGTGGACCAATGAGAGGAAGACAACCCGACTGGAAAAGTCTGCAAGAAGTTTCTGAGAATAGTATGGATTTGAATGTGACTCCATCCAATCGGTAACATTTCAAATCCACACTATAAATACAAGTTCTTCCTTCATTATTTGTGTGGAAGGTGTGGAAAAATGCGTGAAACATCCATCAAGCCAAATCATCAAGCATTCCCACCATAGAACACAGAGAAAGAAATACACGCATATATTCAAGAAGTGTTCTACCCTAGATCTAAGCATAAATGCCATATCCTAAGCTTAGAGAGATTTTCCCAACCTTAGCATTGAGGCTAAACAAATGTAAGGGAAAATCTCACCCTAGTTGGAAACCAAACAATCTTATACCCAAACTCAAGAGTCGGTTAAGTTTGTAGGTGAGTGTGAACTCGGTAAACATCTAGCAATCCCGAAAGGGAGGGTAGGCAATCCCGTGAGGGTGATAAGTCCCGTTTGAGTGTGAACTCGGTAAACATCTAGCAATCCCGAAAGGGAGGGTAGGCAATCCCGTGAGGGTGATAAGTCCCGTTTGAGTGTGAACTCGATAAACATCTGTTGGGTGTTGGACTAACACATTAAACTAAGTCCAGTTGGTTAAGTTGGTGCCCCATGAAGGGAAGAGTGGATGTAGGACGAGTTGTCCGAACCACTATAAAATTGTTGTGTTGTTTACTGCTTTATGTTCTTATATTGTCATATGCATTTGATTATAAGCAAAACACACACATGAGCTTAAAACGCAAAAATCTGTAATCACTCTGCCCTCACCCCTGTTTTATATGCACCGAACTGAAATGTTTGCTTCCGCACGCGCAAAATGGGTTTCAAATCGGGACCATCAGTATGCTTTTTACTTTGTATACCCGAAACTGAATTTTCAAACTTATTTACTGAAATAAATTGTTTATCGCTGATGCTTTAAATATAATCGAATGTTACATATATTTACTGCATAACTGTTTAATAAGTCGTACGTGTTACATTGTAGTTAATTTAGTGATACCAGATCACGAAAGATTAAATTAACAAATCCCCTTGTAACTAAAAAAAGTACGTCATTCACGACCTAGATGGAAATGAACAACCCATCGTGAAAGGTTGAAGTGTAAGGCTCGGATTGGCTTGTCTTGACCAAGAGATTACACTAGTGCATGGTCGATGCATTTGAATAGGACCTACATGAGGATAAATTCTTCAGAACTGAACAAGAAAGAATTAGACCTCAGTGGTTCGTTATTTCTTAATCTTCGTCCCTTAAGTAGGATCATGTGGGATTGGTAACTATTGCTTTGACTTATCATGGGTAGCGAATCAGAGAGATTCAATACTTTTTATCTTGGGCAATATTATTAGTCACATGTGATTGCTAAGATTTAATCTGAAAATCGGTGTCTGAAATCTTGTTCGACGGTTCCCCTTGGGAGGTTCATAAAATCATACCAAATCTTGCAAGTGGAATTAGTTTCCGGTATGGATAATAATGTTGAACCGTTCCTTGACCAAGGACAAAAGATATTAATTAATGGAAAGCTATTTCAGTGGCTTGAATTAATTAATGGGCTAGATAATCTTAAACACGGGAAATAATGACCGGGAGTCATATTGACTGTAATATGGGTTAAGATGGATAATGCAATATTAATTATGTAGTGGGATTAATTAATATTTATGGGCTTGAATTATATTGTGGCTCAATATTAGATATTCAAGGTCCATTAGAAGGTCCAATCTTAATTCTCCTAAAGGCCCCCTAAGTAGCCCAACATGTAGTCCAATAACTGAAAAGGTGATTAAAATAAAATAAATATTGTTGCTTAATTTTCCAACTAAATTTCGAAAATCATAAATATGTTGGGAGAAAGATTTTCTTTGAATTTTGTTATGGAATGAAGATATGTATTCTTGGAATACAAGATTGTCTCATTAAATTCAAGAAATCTCCCACTAGGTTATCTATGATGTGATTTTCGAAAAATTAGAAAATATAGTAGGCAAGAATTTTTTTCTTGATTTTCTTGAAAAGATATTATGGAAGATATGTATTTCTTGAAATACAAGAATATCTCATAAATTCAAGAAGATCCAAATCTTGGATTCTTGACCCCAATATTTTCGAATTCCATAGCAAATAGATAAGGTGGGATTTTTGTGGAATATTATGATTATGGGAAAAAGAATATAGGAGATATATTCAAGATTTCTTGGAGATCAAGAAAAGATTTTTTCACATCATATTTTGCCAAAATTTTCGTCCACTTTAGCCTCTATAAATAGGGGATGAATGGTTCATTCCCAGGAACACACGAAAATTGGGTTTTCAGAAAAATATCAGCGTCGATAAAATATCAAATATTTTGTAACGTCGACATATTGTATTTTTTTGAAAAACGACAATTGTGAGTAGTGTACAATTCCATGTGCTGGAAAAATTAGTAAATCCACAAAGGTGGTGCAACATATTTTATTTTCCTTTTGTTAAATCATTCACAAGAATCATTCCACCGGATAGTCGAACGAGGACTAAGGGAATACTTGGGAAGTCCTTATGGTTAGTCTAATCAGCCATACCGTTACCATCCCAAGAGGTATGTTCACGTAAACTCGTAGAATTCCGCATGCGTAGGTTTTACGTGAATTATTATATGCATGATATGTTGTTGGATTATTATTTGAATTAATATAGGATTAATTCATGCTAGTAATAATTAAAGAATTAAATTTGTATTTAAATATTCACCCCGAATAGATCTGTGCAACCTATTTCCCAACACGGTCATGGTCAAAGTTCATCATCCCATACATGTCGTGCGTATTGACCTCAAGTCAAAGGAGTATCGCGTCGCTCCCACTAACCGAGACACCCGTAGACACATATAGTGGAACTACATCAAACGGTTTCTCGAATGGGTATATCAATACCCTCTAAGGTATTTGTGCATCCATCATGAGATACCTAGTACCTCGTAGTAAGTGAGATCTTACTACACTCTCTAAGAGTATGATGCAAATCGCACACCAATCTTCATTGCATCATCAATATCCCATTCTTGATGATCCTTGATCGGGGCTATTTGAGAATCATGCTTAAGTCATCTGAGTTCTCACAACCTCAATGACAACAATGACTCATGGGAACACTTGTATGAATAAATGCAAACAATCAAACATAATAATCAAACAAGTGTATTGTCATACATTAATATTAAATGAACTATAATATTAAATCAAACTGAATATCATCGAGTATTATGTCCTTACAATAGATTATCTCTAGGACACTAACACTAACAACCACCACAACTTGATATTTCTACCACTGGATATGTCGGCCCACCCCAGATCATGCGCTGCTTGTGATATATAGATCGGATCACCGTTCATTTTAAACGCCTCCGTCTGATCGCCGCGCCCTTTGTGGCTTCGTCGTTTTGCCTGCAGATCTGGGTGAATTACAATTCAATATCAGCACAAATACAAATACTAGATGTTTCTCAATTACAAAAGTTGCAATCATTAAACAATTAAGAACACACAAATTCAATCTCAATTGCATATTCATTCCACTTCATACACAAAAAAATCAGTCACACATCACAAAACATATTATGAAGTTCTGCCCATATATCTGAAAATGCTCAAAAAAATCTGAACAGCAGCTCACAGTGCAAATAATATACACATAAAATCTGAACATGTTCAAATCGGCAATGAACAACAGTTAATTATAATTTCGGAACAAACAGTTTCTGAACAACAGTTCAAAGACCAAATACACACAAATTAAACAAACTAAACATTTTTCTGGAAAAAGATTTGCTGAACAACAGTTGATTACACTTTCTGAATAAAAAACACTCAAATGAATGAACAACAAAAGACAAAATCATACCTTTACCTTTCTGTTTTCTTGTTGAACGAACAAGAGATCTTTCAAAACACACACATACAAAAGAATATCAGTTTAACATATACAAAGGAAAAAAAAAGTTACTTAGGTATTAAACCCCTAAAAATCAAACATCCCAACCTCCAACAACTTCATGCTTCTTTTTTACGTTTGGAAATCTTTTTTTTTTTCCTCGTTCTACCACTTTTGTACCTTTCATTTGGGGTTTTGAGAATTCCTAAATAATAACAAGAAGAAATGACATTTTGAGAGTATTCAATCAATTTAACAAACATCTGGTGTTCACAATTAGAAGGTAACAAAAACTTTCTGAACAATTTGCTGAAAAATTTTAAAATTTTGATTTTCTGAACAATTTCGAGAAAAAAAAGGAGCATCAATCGATTTTCTAAACAATGTTAAAGTTAACCAGATTAAGGACAAGAACAAGAACAAGAACAATCTATATAAAGCTGCATGCACAAAAATAAAACGAAAAATCTAGAAGTGAAATCGTTTTTTCTGCACAAGAGTGTGAAATCAGCAAGAACATACCGGTTTCCATGAAAAAAATTACCTTGAGAACTCAAGATTGGATTTACTCTCTCTTCTCTTGCTCTTCTCAAATCCCCAATTTTCTATTTTAATTTTTTTTAAATGGGGGAATGAGAGGAATTGGGAGAAAGTAAGATTAGACATTCATTGATATTCGTGAAATCTGCTTTTTCGCAGCCTTGGGAGTTGGTTATACGTTTATGGGGGGAGAAGGGTAACAAAGGTAGTTTGCAGATTTTTGTAAAGTAGTAAATAGTAATTGTAGTTTTTAGGTATACTACTAGGGAAATTTAAGTCCTTAGTAATCTACCCTTGTTATTATTGCTACCGAAAATAGATATATCATATATACATATAAATAAAAATTAATTATGGGTCCTAAAATTTAAGATTTTTTCAGGGCCTGAGTCGATCGTCTCGCTCGACTCATGGTAGGAGCGGCCATGCCAACATGGTGGCATATACTTTAGTGAGGGTTTGCTAAAAATGTTTATAGTTTTCATTATTGGGTCGAGCATTGGTCTCTGTGGATGATCTTCATGACAGTCCCTGTTTTTGCTAGTTTTTGGAATGTTGCTTGTTAAAAAAAAAATCTAGAGTATCAATTTATGGTTGGATCGCATCATTTTATTGGTCAATTAAGTGACTTTATTTACTGAATAAAAAAACAAACAAATGATACTTAAAATTGTTATAAATACAACTCAGATATCTAGATTACAATTTACTTTAAAATCGATAGTTTCAAACGCGATAGTGGCACTATATAGTTGCAAAGTATGATACTATCATGTTTCGGTCAAAAGTATCATTATTTGGTTCAAATATGCCATGTTGTTCCTGAAAGATAAATTAGAAGTGATGCAATTGATATAAATCAAACTACTCTTATATCAATTTTTGTTCAAGAAACATATATTGACATAAACTGCACGATCAACTGTCAAGACAATTGATGTTGGGTTTTGTTGTAGCTACTAACGTGACCACATCAACTATCAATAGTTAATATAGATTTGTTTGTACTTTGAATTAGTTATAATATAAGTGCACATGCCAATTTTTTTTTTTTTAAATGAGAAGATTATGATTATGATTTATATTTAATAAGTGGATTAATTTAGACTTTTATAAACAAATACGTATTCACATGTCAAAATGATATTTAATGAAAACATATAACCTAAATTAATATTATTATATTGTATATTTATATGACAAAAGAAATGGAGGGCTGTATTGGGCTTGTGCCCCATTAAAATACGTCCATAATCGAGATTAACAAACACTTAGTCACATTATTAACAAGCAAAAATCTCCATTAATATATTAGGAGATGTTCGTGAAAATAGATCAAGAAAATAATGAAATAGAAAATTTAGAGGAATATTTGTAATAATGGGTGCTTTTTAAGAAAGGGTTAAGAATAAAATATATAGAGTCAAATTTTGTTTACTATTATAGGAAATTTTTATGAGGGGCTTGCCCAATTTGATTCTTTAAGAAAGTGATAGTTGTCAACATTTGATACATTTTAAAACATTTCGGTTATAGGATTGTTCGTGATATTAGAATCTTAATGAACAATAATTTAAAATTTTAAAACCAATAAAGAAAAGGAAAAGGAAATGCGTGCACTCAAAGCTGAAACTGTCATCAATATGAAAATGAAGGCATCATTCAAGAATCTGATTTCCATGGTTCTCACTAATAAGTAATAGCTTGGGAAGATGATAGAGTACTCCAAATCAAAAACCTCCTCTAGTGAAAAAGTTTATTCCCATATGGAATTCTAATAAGAGTTGGTGATCTTATATATCGTTACTGCATTACACATGTGTAGATGGCAAAATCTTATGCACCAGGTGTACCGGCCAATTCAAATGCATTTTTTAAATATGCAACTTGTTTATATTGAAGCGTGTAATTAGTTTATATTTAAACATGTAACTTATTTATACTGAAACGTTTTAAACAAGTTCAACATTTCAGTGTAAACAAGTTTAGCGTTTCAAAAAAATAAAATTGCACGTTTCAAAAATTAAATGCACTAGAATATTATATATGAAAACTCATCAAGTGAAACTTGTTGATGGTGAAATTGGATTTTTATTTTTAACTGTGTCTCATGTTTCACTGAATAATATTATTTGTTTACGCTAAAAAAATATTTCTTATTTTCACTAAACATTACTCACTCCATCCACCAATCTTATGTATGGTGTTTTTGGCACAAATTTTAAGAAAAAAAAAGATAAAATTAGGGTATTATGGAGTATTGTGGGATTTATTTATTAATAAAGTAGTTGGTTGTGAGTGAAATTACAATGACATTTGAAGTAATTAAATGATGGTTGGGGATGAAGATAAAGTGATTTTTTTCATAAATGGAGTGTGCATAAGATTGGTGGACGGACAAATAAGACAAGTGTGCATAAGATTGCTGGACGGAGATAGTATTAGCTATTTTCATAGTATGAAACTAATGCAAGTGATATAGTTAATTAGAAATAAATAATATTGTTTAGTGAAATAGGGAATATTGTTCACTAAAAACAAGTAATATTATTTAGTAAACCATGGCACACGATTAAAAAGAAATTAATTTCACCGTGAATAAATTTTACATAATACTTCTCTCTCATATTATAATGTTGGTATAAAATGTTATCAAATTCCAAAATTGTGCAATTGCACGTGAAAATTTCTTACAAACTGATATCACTATTTTTATAGATTAATCTCTATAATATTTAATATTATGATATCAGCTTGTAAGTGTAGTTGTATCAATTAATAAGCATTGTGATATTAGTTTATGAGAAAATCTTGTGTGAAATATTGCACACTAGTGTTATGTGCAACACATCACAATTAAGACAAATTGACTTAAAATTCATGGTCGTATGGTCAAAAAGTATGGTTGGGTTGGTCCTTGGCGGGTTAGGCAGGGAGCATGAGTTGTGGGGTTGTTGTTGGACGATATGTATTTATAAAAGGATATCTTTATTGAATATGTGTTGTAGCCTAATGGTTTAGGTCTACTGTTAATGTGTTTGGTTGCAGGGATCCTTATTAAGCACATAATTTTTAAAAATATTTTTTTTTCTAGTTTTTATGTGTTACTACATCTATGTATAAGTGTTACTATATTGTTATATTGAAAAAACTTCATATATATCTTATGTAACATATATTAAAACATATCGTAACACATAAATATTCATAAGGTAACATGAGACATGAGGTAACACAGTATTGTTCATGTGGTAACACATGAGTGTTCACATAGTATTACGACGATATGTGAACAGTGTTACTGTTTACTAAAAAAACATGTGTTACTACATGAACAAAATGTGTTACCCTATGAAGAAAAACGTGTTACCACATGAACAAAACCAGTACAAGCACGAAAAAAAATCTACATTCCAAAATTATAGATTTAAAAGAACAACTTGATGTGTTACTACATGAATAAAAAGAGTGTTACCATATGAGCAAATGAGTGTTACTACATGAACAAAAATCAGTACAAACGCGAAAAAAAATCGTCAGTCCAAAATTACAGATTTACACTACAACGTGAAAAGGGTGTAGAAGCATCTAAAAAATTGCGCCCAGAAAATCAAGAGGAAAATAAACGGAAGGACTTGTAAATTTGCCAGGATGAGAAAACTGAAAAAGGGGAAAAAAATATGAAAGAATTTGAATAAGGAAGAGAAAAACAGAAAATGAAGAACAAAAGAAGAGAAGAAAAAACCTAAAACCGCACCACTGTAAAATCTGAAAATCGCGTGGAAGAAGAACGCGAAGAAGAACCCTAATATCACGAGGAAGAAGAAAATGGGTAATGCAGGATCTTAAATGGCCTTGGGCCTGACCCGCGAAAAATAAATATATCTCCTATTTGAACTAATTGCACATAAATCACACTATGCAATATTGCATACAAGTTTTTGTGTTAGTTTATACAAGTTTCATTAAAGACTTACTTTAATATGAGACGAGTTATAAAACAAGTCCAAGAAATACACATATTCAATTAAAAAAATTATTTTAAATCACCGAAATAATTATATCTTATATTTGATAATCATCGTGTAAATGCATAACAAAAATATTATTCAAGAAAAACAACAATTTATATTTATCATATGCGTAAATCTCCTGTGTTTTATATATGATGATGCAAATTCAGGTGTACGCTCCCGTTGGTATTATACCCGTTGGCATTATATTTTATCTCTTAAATTTTGAGAATTAATGCCCAAATCACGGTCGTTGCTCGCGCCGCAGAGGAAATCCAACATCAATAGTTGGAAATCCTTGCCCGTACGGGTTCGATGTGCGAGGGTTCGGGGGACGACCTATCGTCCGCTATGGATGGAGAAGGCGCGATGTGCTATATCGATGTCTGCCACCGTGCAGATCCCGCTGGCCGAAAGGTGGTGGGATCATGAAGTCGATGACCGGCAGGAGTGGTTCGACAGCGGCGAGACAGAGGTGCGGCGATTGCATCGAGGCGTACTAGGATATTCACGTGTTAACGTCGGATTTTCTCTATAGCATGAGCAATGGCCGCGATTTGAACGTTAATGTTATGTGTTTCGAAATTGGGGAGGCAAGACCTGATGCCAACGGAGCGTACACACCTTATAAAAAATATAAACCTAACTTATTCTCCAATCATTATAATTTTTTTTGGTAGGTAAAAGTTCTTTATTCAATAGTAACAAAGAACAAGAAGCATATGTACAGTGATGTACAAAGAATCAAGAGTTTTAGCTCTCAAGAATATGCCTAGGGTTAACCAACCAATCTGTAAACGAAAAATTACAAAAAGGAAGGGTATTTAACTGAGCACCAACTCCAGTTGGTCCTTTAATTTCTTCCAAGGCCTTCTCCGGATCGAAGCATTTTCCCTCAAAGATCAATTTATTTATTCCTTTCCAAATGATCCAAACAACACATCCATAAACTCGTAGCCAGAAGATTACCTTTCTTGCTCAGAAGGATTCCGGTATGAGCCAAGAAGTGTTGTGGAATCTGATTGTGACCAGCTCCCGAAGTGCCCAAACATTTATAGCAGGCATACCAAATGTCGGATGACACAGAGCATTCAACAAAGAGATGTGAAGCATTTTCCGGCCATAAGTTGCAAAAAGGACAGTTTGTAGTGCTATTTTGGGGAAGGATATTACGGTTTCTGAGATTTACCCGTGTCGGTAAACGGTCTTGTAGTAGTCTCCATGCCATTGCTGAGGTTTTGAGGGGGGCTATCTTGCTCCAAATGCGACACAGGATCGGTCTCTCCTCTGAACATCTGCTTACTACCAGGTTTGGAGTATGTACCACTTCGTATGCCCGTTTCGTCTTGAATTGCTTTTCCGAGGTCTTCGTCCATTTCCATGTATCCTCCATTCCTTCCGCCAAGTGAAACCTATTAATAACACAAAGAAGCTCATTTACAGAAGATAATTCACGATCAAATAAGGGTCTATTCCACAATAACTCCCAATTCCAAGAATCATTGACCCACTTCCCCATCCCACTTATTTTCTCCTCCCTCAAAGCGCTTAACCGAAATAACCTAGGAAACATAGACTTAAGAGACTCAACGCCCGCCCAAGGACACTCCCAAAAGCTCGTGTTCTCACCATTGCCTATGAATCTTTCTAAATTACCCCATAGCCATTTTCCCCCCTCCTCTGACCAGTTATCTAGGATATCTTTCCACCAACTAGACATCCTATTCCAGCTACCTTTTATGATGATGCCCGACTCTCCCACGTCCACGTTCCCATATAATGATCTTAAAACTCTAGCCCACAACCCTTTTCTCTCAACGAGAAATCTCCACACCCACTTTCCCAATAAAACCCTATTGAAGACTCCCAAATCCCTCACCCCAAGACCCCCCATAGACTTAGACTTACAAACATTTTTCCAACTCACCCAACAAGTTTTTTTGTTATTTTCACACCCACCCCAAAGAAATTTTCGTTGTAAGGAAGATAAAGCACTCAAGGTAGTTTTCGGTATCTTGTAGAAGGAGCACTAGTAGATAGGTATTGAAGATAAAACAGAGTTCAGGAGCGTAATACGACCCCCAAAAGAAACATCTTCCCATGACTTTATTTTTTTCTGGAATTTCTGTATGAGGCTGTTCCATTCATTCGGTTTCTTGTAGCTTGCACCCACTCGGATACCCAAATAAGATAAAGGTATTTCTCCAATAGCACATCCCAAAATATCCGCCATCTCCTGGACTCTGTTGGCTTCTACATTCATCCCCATTAAGCTGCATTTATTGTAATTAATTGTGAGACCCGATAGCAACTCGAAGTTTTTGAGGATTCTCTTCATGGCCCACGTATTTTGAGGACAAACCGTTCCAATGAAGATCGTGTCGTCTGCATATTGCAGATGAGAGATTTGAACATTATCCCTGCCGACATCAATAGCTTTGAAGCTACCAATTTCCATCGCCCTGGACACCAATAGGCTAAGACCCTCAGCTACAAGTAGGTATAGGAAAGGAGATAGAGGATCCCTTTAGCTTGAACTCTCCAGATGGGCTTCCGTTGACTAGCACCGAAGCGTAGGCACTTGACACACATTCTTTCATCCATCCACGCCATTTTTCACAGAAATCGAACCCTTCCAGCATCATGTCTAGGAAATTCCAGTCCACAGAATCATATGCCTTGGCAAAATCAATTTTGAAGAAAGCTCTCTCCAATTTTCTCTTCTTTGTTTCCGCCACAACTTCATTAAGGATTACAATGCCATCCAAGATGTTTCTCTTACCCACAAAAGCACTTTGGTTGAAGGAAATCATCTTATCCATAACTCTGCTAAGTCGAGAAGCAAGCAACTTGGCAAGGATTTTGTAGGCACAACCTATAAGGGAGATTGGCCTAAAATCCGATAGGCATGAAGCGTCTTCTTTTTTAGGAATGAGCGCGATGAAGGATGGATTAATACCCAGGACAAGTTTTCCGTGCTCATGGAATTCTGAGAGCTTTTGAAGGAAGTCTTTCTTTATCACATGCCAACAGGTCTTGATAAACTTCAAGTTGAAGCCGTCGGGACCAGGACTCTTAGAGCTCCCACAATTTTCGATGGCTGATTTTATCTCGTCCTCCGTGAATGGGGCGAAAAATGATTCTTGAACAAGTTATCCTCTGTTGGCGGCTTATTAGAAAAGTTATTTGGAATTGACATCGCTTGAAATCTTTGAGCGGGTTTGATTCTTCTTCAAGAGATCACCACTTTCTTCCTTTTTAAATGATTCTTGAAGAAATAACATTCCGTGCTTCGCCATCTTTTCTGACTTTGACTTCTTCCGTCCATACCCCATCAAGAAACAAACCAACAACTTCATTACATTTTCTCAGGAAATTTATAGGCCTGTGAAAGAATTTGGAATTGACATCGCCTTCCTTGAGCCGTTTTTCGCATTTTTTTGCCTTTTTGAGCCCATGTTGATTTTTTTGATTCATGCTTCAAGAGATCGTGTTCACTTTCTTCCTTTTTATCACCTCCTCCTCCTCGAGGCCGAAGACATTGTTGGGATTATCATTCCCCAACAGACATCATCATACAAATCGAGTTCTTGCAGATCCAGTTTTAGTTTATCGATGTTATGATCAATAGATCCGAAAACTTCAACATTCCAGGTCTTCAGGTCTTCTTTTAATCTTTTGAGTTTTTCCTTGACCTTGTAGCCTCCCCATCCTTCGATATCATAGCTCGTCCAGGCTTTTTCCACAAATTCAAGGAACTTTGGATGTGAGCACCATGCATTGGTGAAGCGGAAAGGTTTCGGCCCCCAATTAATCATCTTCGTTTCCATAGCTAAAGGGCAGTGGTCCAAATCGTTCGAGGTAGTCCTTTGAGAGAGGAGGAGGGCCAAGCTGTAATCCACTTGTTGTTCACCAGAATTCTATCAATCCTGCTTTTGTATTTCCTGTCAGGTTGGTATCTTGAGAATTTTCTCCCTATCAAAGGTAAATCTAGCAGGTTTGAGTCTCGAATAAAGCCATCAAAAGCAGCGATATCACCCCTTGGTATTGTGTTTCCCCTACCCGATCTTTCCCCAGATGTTCTAACAGAGTTGAATCTCCCACCAAGCACACACAATCGTCATCGTATTGTTGAATGACCACCTGTAGGCTGTCCCACAAAACTAATTTTTTTGCAAGCACTAATGGAGCATATATATTGATAATACAGACATTTGATTCTATCAATTCCCCATAACCCATTGACTACCACTGCACCTGACATCTCCCAATAGCTAGAAACAGAAAATTTGTCCGAGTTCTAGAGGCTAAGGATGCCTCCTGACCTGCCAGTTGAATTTCTTTTTGCCCAACCAAAATTCCCAGACCCCCAAATTTCTCTACAAGTTTCAAAGCTCAAATCTTCGTCTTTTGTCTCTTGGATACAACATAAATCAAAATTGTGTTTCCTGATAAGTGAACTAATTTATCTTTCCTCTTTACTGTACTCCCCACTCCTCTAATATTGTAAGAAAGAACTCTCATTGGGAACATACCTCTTTATTCTCCTTAGCCTTCTCACTGTTCACAGCTGCTGCCCTTTCCCATTTTACTCACTCATCGATCATTTTTTCATCTTGATTCTGAGGACAGAGGCCCATCTGCTTACCCACTCATCCCAATTAAAGTGTTTTCCTTAATTATCTCGGTAGCAGAACACGATATTGGCTTCTCAATTAAAACGTTTTCCTTAATTATCAGAACTCAAAATTGGCTTGTTCCCCACGCAGATGGCGGGCATATACGTGGTCATTAATATTTCTCGAACACTCCCCTGCATGCGCCGCCGGAGCGACTTCATCGGACTCCGCCGCTTTCTCATCTAGTCGCGGCCCAAAACCTACCTCCGGATTAAGAATTTGATTTTCCGGTTTATTAACGTCAAAAAGATCCCCGAGTCCGAAATTATAGCCTCTGCCGCGTTCTGTGATGCTAGACCTCCGTCTGATCCTTCCGTCGATTCATTCTCGGAATCGGAGTCATTTTCAAAGACGATTTCATGCTGGCAGATTGCTCGACAATACGGATTCGGAACGACACTCCATCGACCTTGACGTTAACTGTTGTATCCAACTGAGCCGAAAGAGATGATGATAATTGGACTCTCGCATAATCCAACCGGGTTTTGGTTTTGGTTTTGGTTGTTTCATCTAGTGACAAACATAAACCCCATTTTGCACATACCAGTGAGAAGAATTTTATAGACCAAGCATGAAGTGGTACTCCAAACCATCTTGTCCATACCACCCGACTAGGGCTTACATCAATATCACGCCATGGCCTGATCCAGTCGAACCAAAATGAAGACCATTCGTCAAAGCCTTCAATGGTTTCGTTTATTGGTGTCTCTGAGGCGTTCTGGATTAGGAGTAGGTTGCCACCCATCGTAATCAATTTTAATTTTCCACCGCACTCATTCATCAACTCTTCCTTATGTTCAAACCCGTGTAGCAGCCATATAACCATCGTTTCTCTTCATCGGACGATTGATACAATATGGGTTCATTCTCCATTCCGAATGGGATTTTATCTTTTCCCACCCCTTGTATTGCTCAGCAAACGTCAGGAATCCATTTTCTCTTCCTATATTGGAAACGGGATCTCTTCTTTCCAATATCGATTTCTCTTTTGCCTCAACCGTCTGTTCTTTTTGGGGCACCCTATTGGCGGGAACTGGTTCTCTCCTAAACCTGGGGATGAAGCCCTCAGCTTATAACTCCCAATCCAGATGTTGTTCAGCTCTTCCAGCAATTGCATCTCCTCATGTTTTTTTGAAAACCTGACAAAACCAGAAAATTTCCCGGTTTTGTCTCTCTTCTTTGGCCAATAAATATCCAGCACTTCCCCCATCTTATGGAAAGCCTTGCTAAGTATCATTGGATTGCATTCCTCCGGAAAGTTCTTGAACAGAAACGACCATGAGTTCTCCTCAGAGGGAAAGATCCTATGTATAATCTCTATTTCTGCCAGTTGGACCGTTCATAACCCTGCTACCAGTGAACCTAGGGTTTGGTTGAAAGGTTTGGGTATACCTATGGCTGTGATAGTATGGATGCCTCACCGGATTTCTCTCGGAAGATTGGTTTATGCGCTCTACCCTTCCCCTCCTCACTACTCTCCACTCTCCGCTCTCATCACTCTCTCTCTCTCTCTCTAACATATTTGAACACCTTATGTTGGTGTGTGATCTAGTGATTCTCCAATCATTACAATGATAAATAAGAAAAATAGGTATTAAGTTTTTTTTTGTTGTCCTATAACTTACTTGTACCATTTTTGTATTGAAATTAATATCCCAATTATTTTGAAATTAGTCTTTTTGATTTTTAATTGTTCATTTATCATTATCATCAAAAATTTGAAATTGGTCATTTAACCTCAAATGAATCAAAGTTATCTTCCATCAAAGTAGTTCACCAAATAGGTAACCGTCGCCTATGTATAAATTTTGAAATGTCATTTAGACTTTTTTAATCCTAATAATTTTGTGTCGAAATTTTAATTTTTTCGTATTTTTTTATGAAGGAAGAGTGGTTTTCTGCGTATATTGATTTATTTTTTTATTTTTCGGTCAGTTTAGACCCAGTATATCAACCTGATTCGCTTTGTCTTTTAATATACAAATTATTTTAAACCCGACAAAAAACCCGACCAAAATTATTAGGATTAAAAAAGTTCAATTTTAATTTTTTCGTATTTTTTTTATGACACTTGAAATTAAAGAAAAAAAATAAAATAATTACATATGTGAACGTTTATCTCTTTTAAAGAAAAAATAATTACATACGCGACGTATCAATTATTGTGTCTTTTTAATATACAAATTATTTTAAGTGAAAATGACTAATTTCAAATTTTTTTGAAACTTATAGGACCAAAATAAAAAAGTCAAAACAATTTGAACTAATTTCAAAACGAAACAAAGTTAAAGGATTACAAAAAAACTTAATCCCAAATAAATATATTAATGTAAATCTTTTTAAAATATTCTAAACCCTAAACTTAAAAAATATAATTAATAATAATATTAAAATAATAAAAAATGAAGATATCGCAAAATATTCTCCATCATTCAGTCATATTGTTAAGTAGATCTAAAATATGCACTATTTATATTTTAAAGGTATTATTGCTTTGAAGCTTAGGTGTGCTTTAATGGTCAGCCCATTTAAGTTTCAAGCAATTGAAATTGAATTGAATTGTACTGAATTTGGGTTTATCTCCACTAAATGATCATTTCTTTAAAAAAAAATATATATATCCCTTTTTCCCTTTTATTTATGTTTTTCCCCTTCTTTTCCTTTTTCTTTACTTACTGTGGTTCGATTTGTGCAATTAAATACCATTTCTATATTTTTTTTTTTATTTCACTTTTTGTTTTCCACTAATTTTTATCCCGTTCGATTATCGTGGGTCCAATTCCCACTCAGCATGCACTTACTTCTTTTTCTATTTTTGATTTCTTTTACTAATTCTGCTTTATTTTAAATGAGCTTATTATTAAATGAGTGTCCATAATTTAATTGATAAAACTCTTTTTTTTTTAAACCATAAAATTCTTCATTTCTAACCAAAGGATTGTGGGTTTCAAAATAAAAGAATTTAGGGAGAAAAACATTCCACTACAAAGTCACCAAAAAACTTACAACCAGATACAAAATGCAAAAAAATTCTGCACTTTAGTTCAAATTTGAACTAAAGTGTCACGTACTTTAGTTCAAATTTCTGCACTTTATATCTGGTTGTAATAATTTACTCAATCTTGTATCTAGTTGTAATTTTTTTAAGAATTTATATACAAAATAGTGATACTGTTTCACTTTAAAAAGAAATGCTGTTAAAACATATGCAGTGATACATTTAGAATAGCCTAAAGATAATTTGAAGAAGTGCACATAATATAGTAATACTCTCTCACTTAAAAAGTAGTATTACTAAACATACAAAGTGATGCACTCAGAAAAACTTTAATGCATGCATTTACAAGTTTGAGCATCCCCTAACAAAACAAAAATTAAAGAAGAACCCTCTTCGTCTGAACTCTTCTAGACTTTTAATGCAATTGATCTCAAAATTATCAAAAATGAAATATCATATCGTTTTCTTTTTCTTGATTTTATGCCTTGATCTAATCTTATCTTCACTAGTTCAAACCATTTAAATCGTCATTGTCTAAGTTATGCCCCGTTTCATCATGAGTTTGTCTCACGTAAGTGTTTAAAACGTCATTGTCTAAGTTATGTCCCGTCTCATCGTGAAACTGTCTCACGTAAGTGTCTCATAACCGAAAGGTCATGGATGGATACATATCACTGATATCATTCCAAGAGATAAGAGACGGCACTCAAACTAGCATCTCTAACTTATTTTCACTTAAAAGCATTGACCCGTTTTATTTGATCTTAAACAATAATGTTCGCTCACTGAATAAATTCATGTGACGCCCTCACATTAATTTTTGTTGAATTATAAAGACAAATATATGTATGAGACGGAACTTCACCCTATATACGCGAGATATAACTTTCTAATAAAAACTTATTACTATTAAAGTAAAGTATAATTTCAAATTTTTACCTTAATGTTTTAAATAATTTATTAAAAGTGATGCATTATAACAAGTGATAATTTTTGTACATTTTCCACATATATAATAAAAAGTGATGTGCCATAATAAATGATAACTTTTCTATTGAAAAATGATACCGATCGCACTGTGAAATACGTGAGCAAGACTTGCTTAATAAAAGACAACATGAAAATTTATTAATAGATAAAACTTTTTTTATGCAAATTATTAATAAGTACAAAAAAAATACACGCGAAAGTACAAATATATCTACATATATACGATCATTTTGTATTTATTAGTAAGTTGCAATTCTAAAATGTACTTATTAGTATCTCTCTCAATACGATACTATGATAAACATGAAAAACTGAATAAGAAGCATGCAATTCAATGGCTAGCCATGTGGAATAGAATAGTAACTCACATTACAATAGAAAGTTACATTGTTGGTAATTCATCTGATCACATCAGAGCATCAATACATTTATCTATCCCAACTACCAAATTAATCCCTGCAAGAATGTAAATATCGAAAATGGGGACTAACCAAATAACCTCATCATCATCTCTAACTCTAACACTCAAAATCTCTGTACATTATGCATAACAAATATAATCCATAAGCTTGAAGAATTAAAATGGTAGTACCAAAAATGGAAATAACCGTTAAAGTTTCAAATTTAGATCAGGAATGGCCGGCTCCGCCCGAGCAGGCGGAGCATTCGCCACGAAATGCTGACCGGGGCCGAAGCCCGGATTGCCCTGAAACCCGTCTATTTGTCGGAAGCTTCCGGGCCATGACAGTTCCGCCTCATCGTAATCCACGTAAATCGGCAATCCAAAATAGCCTTGATCGACAAACCTCGCCCCGCCAGCTCGTCTCTCGGAGTTTTCGACAACTTGTTGGTGCATTGAAGCGTGAGCTTCGATCCCTAGGGTTCGGAATGCCGACCCGTGTAGCGGGAGGGACGCTAAACTGGCGTATCTATCGGAAAACATGCCCATCCGCATGGCCCGCTTAGCGAGAGTCCTCTCTCTTTTGTGTGCATTCTGGTGTCCACCTAATGCTTGCGAGCTGTAGAACTTTCTACGGCAGTAATTGCACGAGAAAACTCGGGAAGACGGTGGAGGATGATTCGGTACGGTGGTCGCGTCGGGCGAGGGTTTGGGATCGGCGTTGAAGCCGAGGGTTAGGTCGAGGGTTACGGGGATGGAATCGGGGTGGGAATCTTCGAGGGACGAGGAGGAGGTGTTCTTGGAATACGCATTGGAGGCGACTTGGCTGCTCGCTTTGGATTCGTCCTCGGACTCCATGTTGAAATTCCGAGGCATCATAATGGGCGGGACGAGACGTAGGGTTCGTTCGGTCTTTTACTCTAGAGAAGTATGCCGACACGTATTAATGAGTCACCTGAAAACATGACAAGATAATTTAGTTACTGCACACAAAGAATGCATGATATAGGTTCAGAAAACACCACAAAATGTGTGACTAAAACAGAACCACACAACTACTTATTCCTGGTTTTAATTAGCACCAGTATCCATGATTTAAGACCAATATAGATACTAAGATTTGTGCAATTATGCCTTCATATAGTTCTTGAATTTTGAGGCTATGCAGACTTAGGCGTCGTACAAATATTGATCAATGAATACGAGCTCTATGGTACATAAGTAAAAGTATCATTTTACCATAACTGGTGATCTAGTCCATGTACGCTGTATGCCTGAATCTTTAACAAAACAAGTAAACAACTAATGCAGACCAAATGATACCTTTTAGTAAAACAACTAATACCTTTTAGTAGAAAAACTAATACCATTTAAAAAAGCACTTGAGTTGCACCTTGCAATTGGTGCACATAGAAAGTATTGGACTGAATTGAGATATTGATGACAATGTGAAATTCTTTGACAAGGGTACGAGAAGACGAGGCGAAGAACAACTTTATTATTGCACGAAAACGACAAACGATCGAGGACAAGGGATCTATATTGAAACAAGAAGGATTTGGAAGAAATTAAATGGCAGTTACAAGATTGTTAAGAGTTGACAATTATGCATTTCAAGGTATTTGACATGGAAAATTCAATTAGAATGAAAAATGCTACAATTGGAAACCATTCTTAAACTGGAAAATTCTAGACAACACTTTTCAGGAGATAATTTTGACAAAATTCCAACCCCAAATCTCAACTATAAATAATATCTCCATCCATAACCATTTATTGTAAAATAGAGAGTATATATTTTCTAATAACAATGGATCTGCAGAAGAAAAGGGATTAGGCATTCAAGAAATTGCAATTTATATTAGTCTAAAAGAAGATGCATTTGAATCCAATTCTAAGTCCAAAACATTTATGACAAGAAAAACTTAGACATGAAATACAGAGCATAAAAGCAGAGTGTCGGCAAATAGTCATTCCAAATAGGAAAATGAATGAATGAAATCATCCATCTTTAATGAAATTAAATTCCCAGATCATGATTTCTTTCATTTAGCCATGGCCACAAATTTCAGTCAGACCCCTACTAAAGCAATCAACAGCAGATTAATCAAGAAACAGAGTTTTCACAAAAGGCACAAGATCAAGAAACAGAGTATTAATAATAATAATAAAGGTAGCAAGATTCAAGAAAAAGCATAAATAAAGGCATGAATGAAAAGAAGAAGGCTGCAAAGAAAGAAAGGTAGGTAGAAAGGGAAAGGTATTAGTATAGAGCATAGGAAGTAGTACCTTGAAGAAGGGCATGAGTGGTAGTGGAAAAGACTGAATTTTTTGCAGGTGGGTTTTTCTAGTTTTTACCAAAAATGGTTGAGAAGAAGAAAAAGAATTTAGATTATGGAGATAAGATCATTGGAGAGAGAGGGAGAGAATGAAGAGAGAGAAGGTGGTGGTGGGACGTCAGATAAGTCAGAGAGAAAAGCAGATTATACAGACAAGGGGGACTGTTTATGTTACCTTCTTTAACTACTATGTTGTTGTATCCCTTTTTTCATTATATGAATTTATAAAGACATGGAAAGAGACTGATGCATCTAATGGACATAATAGAAAAGAAAGATAAATACATTGAACATGTGTACACTAATTTCATCTATTTTAAGAATATTTAGACACAAAATTCTAAAAATACACACATAAATAATAAAATCAAGGGTACGTCTCATGTGCACTTCGTGCTGTTTTTTAAACATGCACTTTATTATATTGAATTAACAAATTTTTTACACTGAAATATGCAACTTTGATCAATGAAAATAAATTACATTTTCAGTATAAATAAATTGTATGTTTAAAAAAATATACTTGAATTATACAGTAAATTTAGTGCATACAGACCTCGCCTATAATAAAGTGTCTTAACAATATTGTATATTTTAATTTAACACTATTAAGTGCACTGGTGATATTGTTCATTGAAAACAATCATCTATTCAACTAAAACAAATATTACTATCATTTTAAAAATACAGTTGAATTGCACCGTGAATATGGCACGGTGTATACAAGATTGGTCCACATATAAAAAAGAATATAAAATGAAAAAATATCAAGAAGATATAAATATAAATAAAAGAAAATGAATGAAATTATAAATTGCATGTGCATAGTATTGATTTGTAAGTAAGTGAGTGTAAGTCCCACTTAGCACATAGTGTTTGTAGTGTTTTCCCTAGTAGGATCACATCACATCATCATTCAATCGCTTACACCGCCCACTAGTATTGTTAAACGGGTCGGTCCTAACCCATTAAGGTCAGCCCTAATTCATTAGGGTCAGCCCTACAGGACTATGGGTCAAACGGTCCCGGGCCTTAAGCGGTTCATTTTAAACGGACCTCTAATAGTTGAGACCTAATCCTAACCCTAACGGGTTGCGGGCTAAACGGGCCACCTAACGGGCTCCGAAAAAAATTAAAAAAAAATGTTCAAACATTAACATTACATAATGACAAAAATTTCGATCCAGACTGCCCCATCAGCTTTAATAAAAATGTTCAAAATATAAAATTAGTTCCCATCATCTTTAATAACATAATTGAGCAAAGTTCCCATGAAATTAGTTAATAATATAAAATTTGTATCATCACATTTATAAATTAATACCATAATATTAATTTATAATTATAATGATATCAGTTTCATATTATGAACAAATTTCATAATAGAATTTATAAAAATATTATATTATTATTTTATATTTGATTAATATTTTACTTATTTATTCAATTCAATAGAAATTCAAAACTGTTAAAAAATATTGAATTGGAGAGGATTAATTATTAATTGACTAAATCAAATAGAAATATTTAATTTGTAATTGATTGGCCATAATTGATTTTTGCCTTATTTAAATTTGTGAAAAAACTTTAAAAAAAATTAATTAAAAAATTAGAAAATAAAAAAAATTGAGTATATATAAATATAAACTGGCTAAATTGGTTGGCCCGGTTAACCCGCGGGCTAGCCCGTTTAGCCTGCGGGCTAATCGATCCGGGCCAAAAAGGCCCGATTTTAAACGGGTCTCCCATTGCTCGGCCCTAACCCTGCATATAATAGGTTTAAATGGGCCGGCCCGTTTAGCCCGGCCCGAATTAACAATGCTACCGCCCACCAACGGAAAAGCATTTTCAGAATCTCTTTACTTCCCCATTTTTCTTCTTATTTACTTTATGTTTTTTAATTTTAATCATGTAAATTATAATTTTATTTTGCAATTGATCATTTAATTTATTGCAATAAGTCATCAAACAGATAACCACAATATATTTAATTATTTTGTTTTTTTTTTAATTTTAAAATGCCACATAAATTGTTTTAATCTTAATAATTTTGGGTCGAAATTTTTTTGCGTATTTTTTAGGAAAGAAGAGTGGTTTGTTGGTATTTTAATTATTTTTTAATTTTTCGATCAGTTTAAACTCGATAAACCTACTCAATTCACTTTATTTTTTAATACATATTGTTTTTAAACTCGACTCATTCTCAATCAAAAAGTTTAAGTGACGCTTCGAAATTAAAGAAAAATATAAAATAATTGCACATGTAACAGTTACTTCCTTGGTAACCTGCTACTACAGCATGTTAAATGAACAATTTAAAAAAAATAAAAAATTTACAGGATCAAAATCAAAATAATCGAGATCAATTTAAAAATGATGCAAAATTATTGAACTATAAAAAATTGTATCCATTTATTTTTCAGAAATGCATCTTATAATTAATTTCACCTAATGATAGGGCATATTTGGGGGAGGAATATATAATAAGTGGTTTCTGTGTATTCCGTTTTCTTCATTTAAAATTGCGTGCGACAATATACAAGTACATATATGAAGTTGGAAAGGGAAATTACCAAGTCTAGTTAGACACAATTTCCAATCATTGTCTATCATAAACACAACTTCCAGTTTACACAACAGGATGATAATTGATAGCCAACTCATTTTAGAATATAATAATAATCACATAAAAGCTAATCTAATTTGTCGTAAAATATAAACCAACCAAAATATAGGCATTACTTTATAAAGAATAACTAAATGAAAATAATCATAATTAGAATTTGAGTAGGTGTCTGGTCAAATATTGCATGTAGGTAAAAGATTAAATATTCGCAGGTCATGGGCGGATCGCACTTTAAATTCGATCGATGCTGACGTGATATATATTTATAAAATAATATTTTTATTAAATTTGTGTTATAATCTAATAGTTCGGGTTAATTGTTAATAAATTTGGTCGCAAGTTTAATTTTATTAAACACATAATTTTAAATGTTGTTTAAGTTTTGTGTGTTACTACATTAAAAAAATGTGATACTTATAAAAGCGGAATGTATTACATTTTTCAAAAAATTACATTATCATTCTTCTTGTATTTGTTTTTATCAATTTTTTGTGTGTGTTACCACATGATAAAAATATGATACTTATAAAAATAAAATGTATTACCACGTTAAAAAAAATACATTATCATTCTCCATGTGTTACTGCGTGAATAAGTAAATATTGCTACCTTGTTATACTAAAAAACTTCATATCTTACGTAATACATATTAAAACATAACGTAACACATAAATGTTCACAAGATAACACATTGTTGTTTATATGGTAACACATGAGTGTTCACACAATATTATAGAGACATGTATACACTATTACATATTGTTAAAAAATTATGTGTTACTACATGAACAAAAAAGTGTTCCCACACGAACAAAAACCAGTACAAACGCGAAAAAAAAATCTCAGTCCAAAATTATAGGTTTAAAGAACAACATGAGAAGAGTGCAGAAGGATCTGAAAAACTGCATTAAAAAATCAAGAATATTAAGAACGGAAGGACCTGTAAATTTGCGAGGATGAGAAAACTAAAAAAAGTGAAAAGAATGTAGAAGAACATGAATAAGGAAGATAAAAAGGGAAAAAGAAGAACAAGAAAAAAGAAGGAAAAACCTAGCGACGCACCGCTGTGAAAACCAACTGAGATCTAGTCGCGTCTGTTGCGACGCGAGGAAGAAGAAACCTATAGGGCAGGATCCGTTTAAGCGGACCTAATCCGCGAAAAAAAAATTGAACTAAATTGCACGAAAATCATAATATGTAATATTGTATACAATTTTTTTCCTTAGAATTTTCCTTTTCTCCTTTCACCACTGCGACAGTTAATTTGTCCATAATTTGTCCACTGGACACTAGAGACACATTCCTATATCCATACCCTCCATTTACCATTTATTTAAAAATTGAACCTCTTGTGCATCATATCCAAAAAAAATCAATCCATCGAGTAATAGACTTTAGCAAAATCAATCTTTAAAAAAATTGCTCTCTAACCTCATTCTCTCTGCCTCTTCGACAGATTCATTAAGAATGACAACATCGTCTAGAATATTTTCGCTTTCCCATGAACGCACTTTGGTTGATTGAGATGAGATTGTCATCACTTTAATATATACACTAGGGTGTATCGTGTATTTTATAATATATTTTTAAACATACAATTTGTTGCATTGACACGTACAATTTATTTACATTGGAACATGCAACTTGATTGAACCATACAACTTATTTTACGAACATAAGTTGCACATCCCAATATAAACAAATTGTATATCACAATATAACAAGTTGTATATTTTAAGAATATAATATAAAATGCACGGTGCTATATATTATTATATTTCCTCGTCAAAATTACTTTTATAGTGTTTGGAAACTTCATTTTCTTTTTTATCTTTAGAATGATTTTTTTAATCGAAAAGTAATACTCCCTCCGTCCCGATATAAGTTTTCCGTTTTTGTTTGTTGTTTTGTTTAAGAAATAATAATAAAATAATAAAAATATGAAGGATATTTTTTAGTATTGGGAGAGAGAGAAAATGTATATAGAGTAATGAGTGGAGTAGTTAGTGACATTCTTTGTAATATTGTGTAAAAAGTTAGGATAAAAATTATATGTAATGAAGTTACTTTTTCCATTTATAAAAACAAGAAACTTATTGTGGTACGGATAAAAAGGAAAGAGAGAAATTTATAGTAGAACGGAGGGAATAATTTTTTTTTTTGTGTTGCGTTGACGAAGCAATTTCACACATGACCTATTGTGTTAATAAAATTGTTTTGTAACATATGTGTAACACCCCTAAAATTCACTTTAGGTATTTTAGATATTTTATGTATTTTTTAAAAATTAAAAAATATTTATTTCTCAATATAAAATTAAAATTGTTAGTACTGTAAAAATATATATTTATTAAGATGTATACTTATGTGTAAATATATATGAGATAATCTACACATTTCTTCATCTCCTATAATCTCATAATTTATTTTGACTGGATTCTTTAAATCTTTTAAGCATTCAAAAATCCACGTCAATTTCATTATCCCAAATATTTTTCAACTGAAACATTTTCCCTTAACCCTTTTTAATGCACCGCCAGTTTTAAAAAAAAAAAAAAAATTGACAGAAAATATTTCTCACGGTAAACATCAGTTTTAGTTTTTCTTTTATGAACCAAAAAGAAAACCCCATTGAACTAGCGATTTTGCTCACCCAATTAATTATTCTTTCTTGATTGAACGATTCATATTAGCAAATTTATTGCATATAGCTACACATTTTGGTTTTTGAATTAGAAGCCTGCAGAATTGCATTGTTTAGCATTGAAACAATTAAGTTAATTTTTATTAATTGAGTTTGAATTTCTTAATGAAATGCATGTGATTTATTCACTATTTTTCTTTTGATTCACTGCAAATCTTCAAAATTTTGATTATTAAGCTCAATTCATTCTAGATCATTTATGCATTTCTGAATAAATTTTGCCTCCGTACACATCTTCAAAAGTTCTTAAAAATTCGGGTCATTACAGTAAAACGACTCATATTCTCATATGGTCACCTTATTACGTTAAATTAAGTCCACAAAAAAATATATTTAAAACTGTATTTGAAAATGAAATATCAACGTATACTGAATTTAACACTCGAGAAGCCAATTATATATTTCTTATAGGGGAAGAAAAGATAAATTAAGAGTGAGGCTGGCTGATATTTTTCATTTAAAATTTCAACAGTCGAATTCTTGCAATTAAATAGATTAATTGTTTTATTTGTACATTTCATAATTATTTGTGAAATAATTTTAAAAAAAAAAAATTACATCGTAATAATATTCACATATTTTCAAAAAATGTCATTATTTTCGGGCCTATATTATACCCAATTCAACCAACATATTTACTTTATACATAAAAATTTGTCAAATTATCTCTCAAAACTCTACTCATTTTTATTTTTAGAGTGAAAATAAGTGTGAGACTGAAAAAGTATATAATAATATATCACTACAAAAAAGACGGGGTTTAACGACGGTTTTAGCGACGATTATAACCGTCGCTACACAGAGTAGCGACGGCTTTGGCGACGGTACCTTGGGCGCTTAAGCGGGGATCAATTCCACTCGGGCACTTGCTTTCTTGCGTTTACTTAATGAAATTAATTCTATATGTCCTAAAAATTATTTTTTTAAAGATTTTTTTTTAAAATTCTTTATTTCAATTATCTTATTTATTAATTCAAATACATTTTTATATAATAAGTTTTTTATATAAATTAAAATTAAATTAAATTATATTAAATGTATATTTTTTACTTTTTTTTTTTTAAAATTATACATTTCTATTTAAACAAGTAATACTTTTCCTTCTAAACAAGTAATACTTCTCTATCTAAATGAGTAATATTTTTCTATTTAAACAAGTAATACTTTTTATCTAATCAAGTAATACTTTTCTATTTAAACAAGTAATACTTTTCTATTTAAACAAGTAATACTTTTCTATCTAAACAAGTTATATATACTTTTCTATGTAAACAAGTAATACCTTTCTATTTAAACAAGTAATACTTTTCTATTTAAACAAGTTATACATACTTTTCTCGTAAACAAGTAATACTTATATTTTTCTATGTAAACAAGTAATACTTTTATATTTAAACAAGTTATATATATTTTTCTATGTAAACAAGTAATACTTTTCTATTTAAACAAGTTATATATACTTTTCTATGTAAAAAAGGTAATACTTTTCTATTTAAACAAGTAATACTTTTCTATCTAAACAAGTTATATATACTTTTCTATCTAAACAAGTAATACTTTTCTATGTAAACAAGTAATACATTTCTATGTAAACAAGTAATACTTTCAATCTAAACAAGTAATACTTTTCTATGTAAACAAGTAATACTTTTCTATTTAAACAAGTAATACTTTTCTATCTTAACAAGTTATATATACTTTTCTTTCTAAACAAGTAATACTTTTCTATGTAAACAAGTAATACTTTTCTATTTAAACAAGTAATACTTTTCTATTTAAATAAGTTATATATACTTTTCTATGTAAACAAGTAATATTTTTCTATTTAAACAAGTAATACTTTTCTATTTAAACATGTTATATATACTTTTCTATCTAAACAAGTAATACTTTTCAATCTAAACAAGTAATACTTTTCTATGTAAACAAGTAATACTTTTCTATGTAAACAAGTAATACTTTTCTATTTAAACAAGTAGTACTTTTCTATCTTAACAAGTTATATATACTTTTCTATGTAAACAAGTAATACTTTTCTATGTAAACAAGTAATACTTTTCTATTTAAACAAGTAATACTTTTTATCTAAACAAGTTATATATATTTTTCTATGTAAACAAGTAATACTTTTCTATTTAAACAAGTAATATTTTTCTATTTAAACAAGTTATATATACTTTTCTATGTAAATAAGTAATACTTTTCTATTTAAACAAGTAATACTTTTCTATCTAAACACGTTATATATACTTTTCTATGTAAACAAGTAATACTTTTCTATTTAAACAAGTAATACTTTTCTATTTAAACAAGTTATATATACTATTCTATGTAAACAAGTAATACTTTAATCTAAAAAAATGACAAATATAACATACATAAATAAACATTATAATAAACGATAAACATTATACATACATAAACAAGAATAAAAATAAAGTTTCATAAACGAAAATTTAAATGAAAAAAAAGTGTCACCTCAGGAATAATAATTAAAAAAACAGAGTTTCATAAACGATTGGGATAATAATCATCCCCATCATCCCCCAAATTAGCATTAAAAAGAAAATTAGGATCGAAAGCGATTTCATCATCATCATCGCCACCGCCACCACTTCTGCCACCGTCATCTCTGAACCCGGCCGCGCTGCCGCTACCACTGCCGCCACTGCCACCGCCACCGCCACCGCTGCCACCACCACCACCGCCACCACCACGACCAATGATGACCAAAGCACACACCACCACCATGACTGTTGGGATTATCTTTGAAAAAGTATGCTTTTTACTTTGTATAATCGAAAAATCAATTTTCGAACTTATTTATTGAAATAAATTGTTTATCATGATGCTTTAAATATGATTGAATGTTATATATATTTATTTTGCATAACTGTTCAATAATTAAATGCGTGTTACATCAGAAGTTAATTTAGTGATACCGATCACGAAAGATTAAATTAATGATCCCTTTGTAACTAAAAAAGTACGCCATTCACGCGACCTAGATGGAAATGAACAACCATCGCGAAAGGTTGAGGTGTAAGGCTCGATTGGTTTGTCTTGACCAAGAGATTACACTAGTGCATGACCGATCATTTGAATAGGACCTCTGGGAGGATAAATTCTTGGTGAACAAGGAAGAATTAGACCTCGGTGGTTCGTTATTTCTTAACCTCAATCCCTTAAATAGGATCACGTGGGATTGGTAACTATTGCATTGACTTATCATGGGTAGCGAATCGGAGAGATTCAATACTTTTTATCTTGGGCAATATTATTGGTCACACGTGATTGCTAAGATTTAATACGAAAGAATCGTGTGCAAGTCGCTTGCTTGATTTGCCCCATTGGGAGGTTCATAAGTTTTATCATACCAAATCTTGCAAGTGGAATTAGTTTCCTAGATGGATAATAATGTTGAACCGTTCCTCTACCAAGGACAAAAGATATTAATTAATGGAAAGCTATTTCAAAGGCTTGAATTAATTAATGGACTAGATAATCTTAAACACGAGAAATAATGACCGGGAGCCATATTGACTGTAATATGGGTTAAGATGGATAGTCTTGAATATTAATTATGTAGTGGGATTAATTAATATTTATGGGCTTGAATTATATTGTGGCTCAATATTAGATATTCAAGATCCATTAGAAGGTCCAATCTTAATTCTCCTAAAGGCCCCCTGAGTAGCCCAACATATAGTCCAATAACTGAAAAGGTGATTAAAATATAATAAATATTGTTGCTTATATTTCCTCTAATTTTTTGAAATTTATGAATAAAAGAGGGAGAAAGATTTTCTTTGAATTTTGTTATGGAATGAAGATATGTATTCTTGGAATACAAGATTATCTCATTAAATTCAAGAAATCTCCCACTTGGTTATTCATGAGAGAGATTTCGAAATTTTTGAAAATAGAGGGCAAGAAAGATTTTCTTGATTTTCTTGAAAAGATATTATGGAAGATATGTATTTCTTGAAATACAAGAATATCTCATAAATTCAAGAAGATCCAAATCTTGGATTCTTGCACACTTAATATTTTCGAAAATAATGTCCATAATAGAGGAGGTGGGATTTTTGTGGAATATTTTAATTATGGGAAAAAGAATATAAGGGATATATTCAAGATTTCTTGGTGACCAAGAAAAGTCTTTTCCCACATTGAAATATCACATAAATTTCGTCCACCCTCCCTCCTATAAATAGGGGATGATTAGTTCATTCCCAAGTACAATTCCATGTGCTGGAAATATTAGCAAATCCACATAAGTGGTGCAACAAAGTTTATTTTTTTCCTTTTGTTAATTGTTCGCGAGTATCCTTCCACTGGATTATCGAGCAAGGGCTAAGGGAATACTTGAGAAGTCCTTTTGGTTAGTCCGTCCGACCAAAATCACTGCCATCCCGAGAGGTACGTTCACGTAAACCCGTAGATTCCGCGATGTCGTGGGGTTTTACGTGGCTTTTTATATGCATGATATGTTGTTGCAATTATTATTTGAATTAATATAAGATTAATTCATGCTAGTAATAATTAATGAATTAAATTTGTATTTAAATATTCACCCCGAATAGATCTGTGTAACTCATTCCCCAACAATCGCATCGAGCCCACTTGTTTTGGGCTCAATTTTTTAAATTGTAATTTAATTAATTGGACATTAAATTTGAAATTGGATAGTAGAACCTGTTTGATCTGTTTTTGGTGTATCCAATTGTCATGGATTTTAATGTTTTATTTTGCATGCATATAAACTGTGGTTTTTTAATTCGATTCGTTCGGATTTGTTTTGCCTCGTGAGAAAATCCACGAGTAGACTAGGATTTGTTTGATTTGATCAATGTAATAGACTAGTCTAGATCTAAGTTTATTTATTTTTTGTAAATAAAATGTAACTTTGACGGGAAACGAAGAGACGAAAAGAATTAAAGGACGAAATCGAGAATCCGGGCGTAAGCGAGGGCGCCTGGGCACACACTTGGGCGCAGGGCGCAGGTCGGGCGGCGGCGCCCGAGATGAGGGCACAAGACGGGCGCGCGCGCGCTCAACCAGCCGAACGGACGGGCGGATCTGCATGGGCGCTTGGCGATACTGGCGCGCCGCCGAGGTCCCGGCGAAGGCGGAGGCGGGAGTGAAGCGCTGTGGCGGATCTTGGCGATGGATGTACTGTCGCTTCGCCGAGATCTGCCGAAACCGCTGAGGCGTGTCGAGGCATTGGCAAGGTGTTGTCGGGCGGTCTTTGGTTTATCTCTACAAGGCGGCGGATCTTGGGCGTGCATCCATTGCTTGCTTACTGGGCGTGGCGGTTCGAGACGAACGAGTGGGAGAAATTCGAGACGCTGTTTCTTCAAGATCAAGCCAAGAAAAATCAAACCATGACAGTTGGATAATTTGTGCCCAATATGTTTATTTTTCTGCTTTTGCTTGATTTATTTGTGCTTATCTTATGCTTTATTTAATTTGTTTAAATGTGTTTTGCATGAGGTTGCCAAATGGAAAAATCTCAAACTTCAAAATTACTAAGTATGTTTAAATAATTAATTGACAATTTTATTCCTGGATAATAAAATTGAATTAATTTTGACCTCTATGATTTATTTATTTGTGAATTCTTTTGGAGAAATTCCCCATTTACCTGCGGTCAAAAAGATAGGTTTCACATGAATGAATTCCAAACGGATGATTGTGGGTTATTACTAGTGGCGGCGATGACCTCCCCACGAGGCTCGATCAAAGCGAAATAGTAATCTGTATTTAATCATGGTTATTACTTAGGTATAAAATTGATATGCATATACTTCCCCAAGTCCCCGTCGATTTTATATTGGTCAAGTGAGCCAACTATTAATCTGGATATTAAAGGTTTGTAAATCGTTCTTGTTTTGTAACTCGCTTGAATGTGTTTAAATAATGACCCACCCCACGTGGCTTATTTAAACTGTTTTGAGATGTTGGGTGATGCATGTTCTTTTTTTTTTGAGATTTTAAATATGATGAATGTGATCGAACCTTGTGATATACTTGTCTTTATGCATATAGTTGTTTTTTTTTCGGTTCAAAGATGTCGTTACCTTTTAATCCATTGTTATTATACTTAAAAGTCAATACAATATGTATGGAAACTATATTGATTGGAAAATTATAATTGTCTAATCGCACAAAAAGCACAAGTGGATTTTGACACACAAAAATCGGATGAGCCAACCGACGAGTCAAAATATCGCGGGACTCGTCGGATCACCTTCTGCGAGATGTGTAAATCATTTGAAAATGGTGGAGGAAAAACCCGTAAGGGATTACGTCCTCAAAATAGATGGCCCATCCCAAACAAACTTGAGATTCTGAGTCAGATTATGATCCGGAGACTCGGATGAATTTGGTACTTCATTCTCTGCCCGAAAGGTTTTTTGAGCATTTTGGCCTCGCTAAATAATTTGTTGCAAACTTTTGGACTCGGCGAAATGATGATAAGGCACCAAACTCAAGCTTTGACGGAAGTGGTCCATCTTCATCTTCTAGGCCAAGGGTAGGCAAGATAAAGAAGAGGACCAAAGGCCATAAGCAATAAAAAACTCAACTGTTTCCAAGGGCAATGGTAAGATGAGGAATGCTCGTTGAGTCAAGGAAAATCCAAAGAGGAAGTGCTTAAGTCTGCGGTGAGAGAGGACAATGGAGGTTTTGCTGTTCCAACCCCAAAAGGGGACGGAAAAGAAAGGTAATTCTCACACACTAGTTGTTGAAACTTGTTTAGCGGCGATACTTCTCATTCGTGGGTGGTTGATACGAGATCCACTAATCATGTTGGCTTCACGGGTTCTAAATGATCCGCAACGTAGTGGGGTGAGATCCTCATCACACCGGGCAACGTTATTTAAAGTAGAAGACATTGCAATGCTACGTAAGTGGCGATATTGCGATCTTCTGGTAACGATTATTGCAATACTACGCAAATGAGCAGACATTGCAATGCTACATGAGTAGCGATTAAAGCGATGGGAGAGAAGTGCACCTATCTTTTGAAGATAAAGTTTTTTTTAAGATTATCTTTGTGTTCCCGCTTTTAGAAAGAATTCACTTTCGGTTTCTAAAATTCGATTAAAGGACACTAAGTTTCTTCTAATAAGAATGACATCATTTTTGAAATGATGAGTGTATCTCATACATGACATTGATGGAAAATCTCTATACAATTAAATGTGCACACCACTCACGAAAATGTATCCTATAACACATCAATCTGCTTTTCGAAAGAAAACGTTCATCGACGTGAACGAGACACTTTTTGGCATCTAAGATTAGATCATATAAATCAAAAGAGGATCCAAAGGTTGGTGAAAGATGGTTCACTTTGGAGGCGTCTCCAAGTTGAATCGATTCCAACCTCGCGAATCATGTTTGGAGGGTAATGTGACCAAGAGGGCATTTGGAGCCAAGGAATAGGACCAAAAAGAAGTGTTAGAGATCGCTCACACGGATGTATGTAGTCCAATGTCAACCAAAGTAAGAGGAGGTTATGAGTAATTTTATTGATGATTACTCAAGGTACATTTTCCTTATGAAGCATGAATCTGAGACCTTTGAGAAATTCTAAGAATTTAAGGCTCAAGCAGAAATCATATGGAAAAATGTATCAAGTTTTCTACGATCTGATCGTGGAGGCGAATACCTCAAAGAATGAGTTTTTGAACTACTTATCCGATGAAGGGATTGTATCCCAGCTCATCGCACCTTTAACCCCTCAACAAAATGGGGTTTGCAGAGCGGAAGCAACATAATTCTTTTGGAAATGGTTAGATCAATGATGAGTTATAACGGATCTTCCCGAGTTGTTCGGGTCATACCTTGGAAAACAAATGACTTACATTCTCGAACTTGGTGCTATCCAAATCGGTTCCCGAACCCCAAAGAATTGTGGACCCAAGGCAGTCTAGTATGAGACACATGAGAACTTTTGGGGTCCCGCCCACGTGTTGGACAAGGAAGAAACCGTAAAAATGGATCCTCGATCGAATTAAAAAATTTGTTTTTAGTAGGATACCCCGAGGGAACAAAAAGGTGAATGTTCTAGTAGTTCAAGATCAAAAGGTGGACATCCGCACCCACTTTAGATTTTGGAAGAAAAACTATAGAACCAAAGAAAACCAGTGAGATTACCTTAAATGAGCTTAGAGGGCAAACCTCGATTGCCAATCGTATTTAGATGATATACCAAACGATCGTTTTTCTGGCCTTGTTGTCATAGTGGGAGGGTTGTTTGACAACCCGAGAGATTCATGGGAATAGGAGAGTCCTCGGACTTGATTCCCTAATCGAGACCCATGGACATATGACGAGGCACTCCAAGATAAGGATGCAGTTTCTTGGCAAACAACAATGAAAGCCGAAAAGGGTTCTATGTTTCATAATAGAGTGTGAGAGCTAGTCGAACCACTTAATGGGGTCAAACCCATTAGATGCAAGTGGGTATATAAGAGGAAAAGAGGATCGGACGGGAAGGTTGAAATCTTTTAAAGCAAAGACTAATGGCGAAAGGTTATACTCAGAAAGAAAGGGATCGATTATGAGGGAAACTTTTTCGCCCATAGCCATGCTTAAGTCCATCCGTATTCTCTTATCGATTGCTGCGCATTTCGACTTTGAAGTCTGGCAAATAGATGTCAAGACAGCTTTCCTTAACGGAAGTCTTGATAAAGAGATCTATATGCAACAACCCCAAGGTTTCATTGAAACAGGCCAAGAACACCTAGTTTGTAAGCTCAAGAGGTCCATTTACGGACTCAAACAGGCATCCAGAGCTTGGAACCAAAGTTTTGATCATGTAATAAAGTCTTATGGGTTTGATCAAAACGATTTTGAAAGTTGTGTGCATAAAAGCGTGTCGGAACTGCGTTGGTATTCTTAGTACTATACGTAGATGACATTGTGATCATCGGGAATGATGTGAAGGTGTGGTCAGACGTAAGGGCATGGCGTTTCAAAACAGTTTGATATGAAAGACTTAGGGAAAGCCGGACACATCCTTGGGATCAAGATTACTCGAGATCGCAAGAAAAGGATGATCGGGTTATCGCAAGTATTCATACATTGACACTGGTTTTAAAACGATTCAGCATGCAAGATTCCAAGAAAGGATTCGTACCTTTCAGACTTGGAATCCATCTATCCAAGAAAATGTCCCCTAAGACGCAAAAGGAGATAGATGACATGAAAGGCATTCCTTGTGCTTCTACCTGTAGGAAACCTTATGTATGCAATGTCGTGGTGCGAGACCGGATATATGTTTTGCATTGGGCATGGTAGCAAGATATCAGGGTAACCCGGGGAAGCGGAATTGGATGACAGTTAAAAACATTCTGAAGTATCTGAAAAGAACTCGGGATAGAATGTTGATTTATCAGTCAGATACTCCAATCCCCATCGGCTACATGGACTCGGATTTCCAATCAGATTTAGATTCCAGAAATTATCTCGCCTCGCCAGTGTGTTTCCATTTTGGAAGTGTAGCCATCAAATGGACGAGTGTGAAGCGTAAATGCATCACCGACTCAACCATGGGACTCGGGTAAAGAGTCGCCAGAAGCGATGTTGAAAGAACCGATTGGGCTCTAGATCTTCTTAGTGGACTTGGATGATGTTCTGAATTTGTCTAGCAATATCTGCTAGGGGCAGTTGCAAATTCAAGAGAACCAAGAGTCCACGAGTCAAACAAACACATTAAAGGAAAAACATCTTATACGAGAAATCGTTAAGAGAGGAGATATAGATGTGGCAAAGATAGCGTCCCGAGGACAACTTAGCGAGATCCATTCACAAAGCATCTGCCTCAATACATTCTAGAGACATGTGAGTGGAATGGGTGTCAAGACCGTTGTCAATCTACACTTTGAGTATAAGTGGGAGAAATTATTAGGTTAGTGTAGGTGACATTAGATGTCACGGACTACTCGAGACGCGTGTTGTAGTATACTTAAAAGCGGACTTTGAGTATAAGTGGGAGATTGTTGGGATTATCTTTGAAAAGTATGCTTTTTACTTTGTATAATCGAAACCTAATTTTCGGACTTATTTATTGAAATAAATTGTTTATCAATGATGCTTTAAATATGATTGAATGTTATATATATTTCTTTGCATAATTGTTCAATAATTAAATGACGTGTTACATTGTAGTTAATTTAGTGATACCCGGATCACGTAAGATTAAATTAATGATCCCTTGTAACTAAAAAAAATACGCCATTCACGACCTAGATGGAAATGAACAACCATCGCGAAAAGGTTGAGGTGTAAGGCTCGATTGGTTTGTCTTGACCAAGAGATTACACTAGTGCATGACCGATGGACAATTGAATAGGACCTACAGGAGGATAAATTCTTGAATCCAACAAGGAAGAATTAGACCTCGGTGGTTCGTTATTTCTTAACCCGAATCCCTTAAATAGGATCACGTGGGATTGGTAACTATTGCTTTTTGACTTATCATGGGTAGCGAATCGAGAGAGAGATTCAATACTTTTTATCTTGGGCAATATTATTGGTCACGTGTGATTGCTAAGATTTAATACGAAGAATCGTGTGCAAGTACGCTTGCTTGATTTGCCCCCTTGGGAGGTTCATAAGTTTTATCATACCAAATCTTGCAAGTGGAATTAGTTTCCGGTATGGATAATAATGTTGAACCGTTCCTCGACCAAGGACAAAAGATATTAATTAACGGAAAGCTATTTCAGTGGCTTGAATTAATTAATGGACTAGATAATCTTAAACACGGGAAATAATGACCGGGAGCCATATTGACTGTAATATGGGTTAAGATGGATAGTGCAATATTAATTATGTAGTGGGATTAATTAATATTTATGGGCTTGAATTATATTGTGGCTCAATATTAGATATTCAAGATCCATTAGAAGGTCCAATCTTAATTCTCTTAAAGGCCCCCTGAGTAGCCCAACATATAGTCCAATAACTGAAAAGGTGATTAAAATATAATAAATATTGTTGCTTATATTTCCTCTAATTTTTTGAAATTTATGAATAAAAGAGGGAGAAAGATTTTCTTTGAATTTTGTTATGGAATGCAGATATGTATTCTTGGAATAAAAGATTATCTCATTAAATTCAAGAAATCTCCCACTTGGTTATTCATGAGAGAGATTTCGAAATTTTTGAAAATAGAGGGCAAGAAAGATTTTCTTGATTTTCTTGAAAAGATATTATGGAAGATATGTATTTCTTGAAATACAAGAATATCTCATAAATTCAAGAAGATCCAAATCTTGGATTCTTGCATCACTTGATTTTTTAAAATAATGTCCATAATAGAGGAGGTGGGATTTTTTGTGGATTATTTTAATTATGGGAAAAAGAATATAAGGGATATATTCAAGATTTCTTGGTGACCAAGAAAAGTCTTTTCCCATATTGAAATATCACATAAATTTCGTCCACCCTCCCTCCTATAAATAGGGGATGATTAGTTCATTCCCAAGTACAATTCCATGTGCTGGAAATATTAGCAAATCCACATAAGTGGTGCAACAAAGTTTATTTTTTTCCTTTTGTTAATTGTTCGCGAGTATCCTTCCACTGGATTGTCGAGCAAGGGCTAAGGGAATACTTGGGAAGTCCTTTTGGTTAGTCCGTCCGACCAAAGCCACTGCCATCCCGAGAGGTACGTTCACGTAAACCTGTAGATTCCGCATGCGTAGGTTTTACGTGGTTTTTTATATGCATGATATGTTGTTGCAATTATTATTTGAATTAATATAAGATTAATTCATGCTAGTAATAATTAATGAATTAAATTTGTATTTAAATATTCACCCCGAATAGATCTGTGTAACTCATTCCCCAACATGACCGCCACCGCCACCTGAACCATCGTCCTCGAAATTAATGTTGCCGAGGAAAAAATTGGATGCAAGCCGCTGCCACTTCCGGTGATTTTCTTCTCTGAGCTCGGCCGTCACCGCCTCTCTAATCTGTTCAGCCGTTTGTTGCGGTTGTTGCGGCTGCGGTGCTGAAGTAACAGAGGTCTGAGACAAGTAGGGTTGTGTCTCCGCGATCAAGGCGGAGGAAGACAACCTACCATACCCGAGTACCCGCTGTCTATTGATGCCGACCTCCTCCACATAGATCCGATTCAAATTAATTGGAGGAGCAGATAGATTTGAACCTGACGGTTCACCCACCTGGGCCTGGCTGGCAGCTTCGACCCTATCTCGCACCGCTCTCAATAAAAATTAAATATTATAATTAAGATCAGGTGTAATAATTACGAAATACAACATTAATTACTTACGTGCACATGGGTGGTGCGGCTGTAGGTGGAGGTCCTCGTCTCCTCTTCGTAGGGGTGGCCGAGTGCTAACGTCTCAAGAGCATTTAGAGGGCGTCCGAGCCGTAGTTCAAATAAACAAATAAAAATATTAATATTAGTTATGAACTTAATTATTGTACAATTAAATAAATTATATTACTTACTTCCGCCATGCGGTGCTCCAGAATCGACATGGATCCGGCCTTGTGCACAGCGACGCCCCTATCCCCTCCTTGCTGGCTCATGCGATTTTGGCGATTTTTCCTGCACATCTCCTAGAATATGGGATCGCTCCAAACTCCCACAATCGAATCCCAGACGCCTGGGTCCATATCATCCATCAAATCCAGTCCTTCATCCCTCCACGCGGCATGCCACCTGTAAAGCAAGTTCTTGTACCGGGCTTGGACAAGCTTACAGAACGGTTTGTAGAAATCAGTCGGTGTCATACCATCCCTCCACTTCGTATGTTTCTGCATTTCATTAACACAAACTTTATTAAATTTATATATAACAATATATATTAAATTAAAATAAGTAATCAATTATTGTACGTACCCTAAACTCGTCGAAGTAGAGTTGGCGTTGTTCTTCAGACACGTCTTTCCAAGAGTGGGCCCCCATTGCAATTCTAACTCGCAAGATGGAGTTGGTGGTTATACTGGAAGGCTCATGACCGGGTATGATGCTGAAACATATTAAAAAATTAATAAGTATAATTAACAATTAATTGTATAACTAAACAAATTAATTAGTAAGTAAAAATTATAACTTACTTTCCCGAGCTCAGATCGATCGCCAATAGAGCAATGGGGGTTGAACCACGATGAACAGAGGCCGAGCCTGAGCTCGACCCTGCTGGAGATGACCCTGCTGCTGGGGGCGATTGCTGCGAGCTGGACCCGTCTCTGTCGGGTGTGTTCAGGTTCACCATCGGTCTAAGGATCCTGTTCCTCCTGGTGCTCTAAGGAATGGACTCGTCGCCCCGACCACCACCTCTGCCTCGACCATTGCCGCTGCCACCGTTGTCACTGCCACGTCCAACTTGACTAGTACTCATCTGCATTATATAAAATAAATTCATTATATTTTTTAATAACAATTTAATTAACCAACCAACAAATTTCGACAGAGTCTCGACTCTATTATGTATACTCATCTTCTAGTCAACCAACAAATTTCAATTCTAATTAATTCCTAACACATCGACTAACAATCTAACCAATCAAATAATTTGATATAAATTAATTAATTTAAATAATTAATTAAATCGCCCTAAATTTCGACAGAATTTCGACCGTATTATTATAAATTCATCCTAGTCAACCATCAATCTAACAATTCTAACCAAATTAACATATATATATATATATATATATCACATAATTATAAAACGATTCTAACCATCTTAGTCAACCATCAATCTAACAATTCTAACCATTCTATCACATATATATCACATAATTATAAAATATCATAATCAACCAAACTAATCTAACATGCATATACATAATTGAAATGAATATACGTAATTGACTAATTAAACTAAAATGCATACAATTAATTAATATTAATCTAATAAATTCGAATTATATATATATATATATAATACAAGAACTGGATTGTAATCGATATATCAATAGTATCCTGTTGGATCTTTTACAAACACAGATAGGGTTATTTACTGAGAAATTCCATAGTTCATGAGTTAACCTGAAAAAAACTTAACGCCCACAAACGCCTGCGCCTATTCATCGGCATAGCGACTAAAAGGGCAAGCCCACGCGGTTAACTCATGAATATCACTGGAAAGCTCAAACCTACCGGTTAAACCAATCACTACCTTCGATATATCAAGTAAAAACAAATCTTACATTTCACAAATGCACATGATAGTAGAGTATTGTTAAGTCAGGTCTGTTAGTGTTAGTGTCCTAGAGACAATCTATTGTAAGGACACAATACTCGATGATATTCAGTTTGATTTAATATTATAGATCATTTAATATTAATGTATGTCAATACACTTGTATGAATATTATGTTTGATTGTTGGCATTTATTCATACAAATGTTCCCATGAATCATTGTTGTCATTGAGGTTGTGAGAACTCAGATGACTTAAGCATGATTCTCAAATAGCCCCGATCAAGGATCATGAAGAATGAGATATTGATGATGCAATGGAGATCGGTGTGCGATCTGCATCATACTCTTAGAGAGTGTAGTTAGATCTCACTTACTACGAGATACTAGGTATCTCATGATGGATGCACAAATACCTTAGAGGGTATTGGTATACCCATCCGAGAAATCGTTTGATGTATTTCCACTATATGTGTCTACGGGTGTCTCGGTTAGTGGGAGCGATGCGATACTCCTTTGACTTGAGGTCAATACGCACGACACGTATGGATTGATGAACTTGTATCATGACTGACGCTTGCACCCGTCTATGGGTAGATATGGCTTGGATTGAGTTCATCACGAAGTGCATGTGCGTGGTAGTTGAGTCAAGAATAAGATTCATTCCTCAATGTGGATTTAGAGATAATACTCATCTTCTCATCATAATTGGATCTAAGTCATCGGCCGATGCACGTCAACTTAGACTTTGTGGCTAAGTGTGACATACATGATCAATTAGTGATTAGAGATAAATTGATTATGTTATTTGAATAGACACTTCATCATGTTCAAGACTAATCGAGTATTCGCGAATGAAAGGAGGAAATCGTAATAGCCCATGTTTCAGTAAAAGGTAGTTGCACGTTTCTCGCAACGTACCTCATATATTGAGAATGTCTGATTTATTGTCTAGGGTTCAATTAAGACCGTTAGTTTGATTAATCGCTCGATATATGAGGGCCTATGGGTCACACAACAAGTAACGATTGTTTACTAATTATAATTGGTTGATTAAATGTTAAATTAAATTTAATATTTAATTTATGGAGAAGAAATTAATAATAGATTAATTTGGAATTAATTATTATTAATATTTAATTAAATTGGATTTAATTACATAAGAACTCCCAATAATAATATTTGGAATATAATTGTAGGATTTAATGTATATGGAAACAAATCGTAGAGATTTGTCATATATGGAATTTAAATCCGTAGAGATTTATATGTGGGAAATAAATCTAAGAGATTTATTTAAATAAAAATTATGGATTTTATTTCCTAATTAGATTAGCTTGAGACTTAAGCTAATCATCTCCTATATATATGAGCTCTTGAGAATTCATAATACGTGAGTTCATATTTTTCTCCATAAAATCACTAGGTTAGAATTTTCCTAGCAAATTCATCTCGGGGATTCAACGCTGGCAGATCTGTGCAAGTTAGTAAACGACTGTTACGTGGATACCATAGTTGAGGAATCCGTGTACGAATTGCTGTAAGAATTATGTTTACGTTTACTCGTATTTAATTATGCAATTAATTGTTCATTGTTGGTGAACTGTTTAATTCCGCTGCGCATGTATTACGTATTTACGTGCCTCTAAATTCCAACAGTGGTATCAGAGCTTCAGACTCTTGAATTAATTGCTAATTGAATTGATTTTAAATAAATTGATTTTTTTTTTTTTTATTTAAAACTGGGTGCGGCTGATCGCGTTGACCAAACCGCACCACACATATATTTTGATAGCTTAAGGGTATGCTCATTAGATGAACACACCCCTCTTTGTTTTTGTACTGGTTCGTCTTCGATGCAAACCGCTTAGAAGATAAATAATTAGGAAGAAAAAAAGGGGGCGAAGGGAGACGAGGGTGGCAAACTCAGTTTATAACTTAGAGAAATAGATTTGATGGTGGGAGGCGATTAGATGATTTAAGAGTTCGAGTAATCGGCATTTGGCATATTCGATGTAAGTAGAAATTCATCTGCAACTACAATGCATAAACTTAATATTTTGTGAATTATTTATATTTGATTGCTGATATGTGTGTATTTAAGTGTATAATGATATTTGATTGTTGTTCAGTGATTATCATGAAATAAACTTGTGAATTTAATAACTGTTATGGGATGAACATGTGAGTTTCATGGTTATTGTGGATTGAACCTGCAAGTTCAATGAGATGTGAAATATTGAATGTTGCATTGCATAAAACATATAATACATGGACATAAATATATATCGTTGTACAGGTATGTAAAAATGATCTCCGGGTAAGAGGATCATTGTATTAGTAGAAATGGATTAGGCGATTTGTATTATTGGCCACGTGGTGGTCTGTATATTGGGCTTATGCCGGCATACAACATTAAGTTTGGGGCCCCAGCAAATGAGTAGAAATGGATAGGGATTATAAATGGATAGGGTGATTATAAATGGATAGGATGAGTAGAAATGGATAGGGAGTAGAAATGGATAGGATGAATAGAAATGGATAGGGTAATTAGAAATTGATAGGATTAAAATAAGTGGATGTGATGATTTCAAGAGTAAGAGTTTATGAGAATGATTTCCAAACAATTCATGTCATGCATAGTTTCTACTTACTGAGTTTTATCTCACATAGTTTATACATTGTAGATAATCATGGGATGTTGTGACGTGGCGGGCTTACTAGACAAGCTATGGAACTCATGTAGGTTTTGAGTGGCCGTGTACATAGATGATGACCTGATGGGCATACCATGGCTTATTGTGCTTCCGTTGTTATATTTGGAGTTTGATTATGAATTGCCAATTTATTGGTAATGTTTATATATAAATGAATGTGAACAGGTATTTTAGACGTGAATCAGTATAAAAAAAAGTTATAGCAGGTTTACAGACTAAATTATATTTTTGATCATATTATATTGGGTAAAATAATGGTGGTCGTTACAGAGTAGTATCAGAGCACGGTTTGCATCCTGTAGACTGTCTATGTACACGAGCTCAAGACTTGGGGAGCCCAGCTATGCCAGTAAGTTTTATGTTATATGTTATGTGCATTTTTGAATTTTTCATTTAATTAAGGTTCTATTTACTGTGAAATATAATTTAATAGGTCGTTATTATCGTAGTATTATGATGTGTGATTGAAAGAAATCATCCAATGAATTATTGTTGTATAACACTTTACACTAGCGAAATTTCGGGGACGAAATTTTTATAAGGAAGCGAGAATGTAATACACACAATTTTAATATTATTATTTGACCAATATATTTTATGCATTATTGTGCTTTTAAATTTTTAGTGGTTTGAGATTTTTATTATAATTTATTCCGACGTTAGTAGGGATTAAGTGAATTATATAAAGAAAATAATAATCAACAATTAATATTAATTAAAATAGAGGAATAATAATTAAGCATGTGCTTATTTGTTTTCTTATGGTACGCTCATATATAATATTTATCCCTTGGACATATGACCATAATATTAAGAATAGTAAGTATAATAATGGTATTATGTTAATAATTTAATAATATTAATATAGTAGTACATATAATATTAATTAAAAAAAGTAATAGCTTACATGGTAAGCAAAGTGATGCAGTGAGATATGTGTACATATACATCCTCACTTCTTATACACATAGTATATACATGTACGCACTTAGAAGATAAATAATTAGGAAGAAAAAAAAGGGGGCGAAGGGAGACGAGGGTGGCAAACTCAGTTTATAACTTAGAGAAATAGATTTGATGGTGGGAGGCGATTAGATGATTTAAGAGTTCGAGTAATCGGCATTTGGCATATTCGAGGTAAGTAGAAATTCATCTGCAACTACAATATATAAACTTAATATTTTGTGAATTATTTATATTTAATTGGTGATATGTGAGTATTTAAGTATATAATGATATTTGATTATTGTTAAGTGATTATCATGAAATAAACTTGTGAATTTAATAACTGTTATGGGATGAACATGTGAGTTTCATGGTTATTGTGGATTGAACCTGCAAGTTTAATGAGATGTGAAATATTGAATGTTGCATTGCATAAAACATATAATACATGGACATAAATATATATCGTTGTACAGATATGTAAAAATGATCTCCGGGTAAGAGGATCATTGTATTAGTAGAAATGGATTAGGCGATTTGTATTATTGGCCACGTGGTGGTCTGTATATTGGGCTTATGCCGGCATACAACATTAAATTTGGGGCCCCAGCAAATGAGTAGAAATTGATAGGGATTATAAATGGATAGGGTGATTATAAATGGATAGGATGAGTAGAAATGGATAGGGAGTAGAAATGGATAGGATGAATAGAAATGGATAGGGTAATTAGAAATTGATAGGATTAAAATAAGTGGATGTGATGATTTCAAGAGTAAGAGTTTATGAGAATGATTTCCAAACAATTCATGTCATGCATAATTTCTACTTACTGAGTTTTATCTCACATAGTTTATACATTGTAGGTAATCATGGGATGTTGTGACGTGGCGGGCTTACTAGACAAGCTGTGGAACTCCTGTAAGTTTTGAGTGGCCGTGTACATAGATGATGATCTGATGGGCATACCGTGGCTTATTGTGCTTCCGTTGTTATATTTGGAGTTTGATTATGAATTGCCAATTTATTGGTAATGTTTATATATAAATGAATGTGAATAGGTATTTTAGACGTGAATCGGTATAAAAAAAGTTATAGCAGGTTTACAGACTAAATTATATTTATGATCATATTATATTGGGTAAAATAAGGGTGGTCGTTATAGAGCGCTGCCGTTTTGCATCGTCTCAGGGCGGCGCTTAAAGATATCCTTTGATTCGTGGTGGCCCTTCTCTGTTTTGACTCGATTCGAGGCGGCGCACCATTGATTCGATCGATCCGCTCGTTTTACGGCCTCCTCTATGACCGAGTTCGAAGGGTACGCGGCTCCACGTGTGTCCTTCTGTGTAACTCGAGGCGGCGAGTCGCCCACACGCGCCTAGCGGCGGCGGCGACTCTCTCGCGTCTGCTACACCACCCGATTCACTCTCCCGTTTGTTCTGGGTTGTTGTTGTTGATATTGGTTTGCTGTTTATTGCCTGGTATTCTAGATTGGGTTCTTTTGGTTTGGAACTAATGAAACGATGATTGATTAAATCCTAATGGCTGAACAGTTTTGTGAATTGTTTGGAATAATTCTGATGAACTGTGATTAATTATTGGACATTTGATTAATGTTGGTTGACCCGATTGAAAACGGTTTCTTGGAAACCGGGCGATGATGAGGGGAAGGACTGTGCCGAATTGAATTTTGGACAGGCCCTTCCGTGCAATTTTAGAAATTTGCACATGAGCCCTCGATAAATAAAATTAAAATCTGATTTTGGAAATTAATATGGATTAATTTAAAATTTGGATTATGGTTGAACCAGATAATTAATTGGATTAATTATTAAAATTTTAATAATCGTAAAATTGAATTAAAAATTGGATTTAAAATTCAATATTTCAAAAGGTTATTAAAATCCCACTTCGTTAACTTGTTTATTTTAAATTAAACTTGTTAACGTACATATAGTCCGCATTATAATTGTTTAGGTAGGCGGCTCCCAATAATTGTCGGACCGTATTAATTGTTTGGGTAGACGGCGCCCATGTAAATGTTAGTCCGTATAAAATCATGTTTGGGTAGGCGACGCCCAATAATTGCTCAAATGTGATATAGATTAACATGTTGGATCTCGATTAAGCATTAATACCCCGCCTTTAAAAATGATCCTCACTAAAATATGGTTTTTCATTAAATTGAAAAGATGTCTCCCATCAAAATAAAAAGTAAACCAGGGATTTTGTTCCAATGGGTATTTAAGACCAAAGTCTTTTGCTTGGATCTACATTCAACGGGACTTTTATAGGGACACGTAGTGTCGCCGCTTGATGGTTGTAAACCAACTTAACTTTGTTTATTCAGCCAAAGCAGGGAAAAGAAAGTTAAGGGACATCCGATTAAACTGGGTTTAATCAACTAGGAATTGCAAATTTTGCAATTGGTTTGGAGACCTATCAGTTATACTATTGTGATATTCAGCCAAAGCAGGGATCATGATAGTAGGAATTTGGATCCTAGTCCATTACAATTTATATTTGATATAAATTCGTACTCTTCCGATGAGGTCGTTGAGTATGTAAAAATAATGGAGACAAGATAAACACAAAAGAAAGGCCATGTTTATTTTGATTGCTGAATATTGATCATAGGAATTATGTGTTTAATTCCCGTTTTATTTTATTTCTCTTGGTCAGTTGAAATGTTTAAACTATTATTGAGATGTGTTTTGGAAACAAACAAATTGGCTAGGCCAAATTTTCTGGACTGGCACCTAAACAAGTGTTTAGTGCTAAGGCAAGAAAAGATTGAGTATGTGTTGGACACGCCAATCCCTGTTACCCCTGCAGTTGTTTTCTTGAGGCAGCTACGTTTGACGTAGCAGCTTAGAAGAAGCATCAAAAGGATGCTTCCCAGGCTCAGTGTGTGATGTTGCTCGGCATGACTCCCAAAGAACATAGGCAATATGAGAAAATGGGTCCCTTCGAAACACTCAAGCATCTGAAGGATCTCTTTGATTCTGAATCTCGTTTTGAGTTTTATGAAGTGATGAAAGATCTGTTCAGATGCCGGTTAGCTAAAGAAGTGAAGATTTCACCTCATGTGCTTAAGATGATAGGCCTAATTGATAAACTTGGTAATTTAGGCTTTGAGCTAAAAAGACCAACGATTTCATCTATGCTATCCTCCAGTTACTCCCGGATTCATATTTTAGCTTCATTGTGGACCACAATATGAATAAGACGGATGCGACCGTGCCTGAACTTCACAACGTGCTCAAAATTTATGAGTTCACTATCACTAAGATTGTGTTCAAAAGAAGGAGCGGGTAAACAAGGATGTGTGCCTCTACTGTAAGTAGAAGATGACACTGGAAGAAGGACTGTAGGGTTTTGGTTGCTGAAAATAAGACACTAGGTGTTTCTAGCACTAGAACAAGTATGTTTGTTGTTAAGATAAACATGTCCACTAATAGCGCTAACTGCTTGGTATTGGATACTGAATTTAGCTCTCACATTTTCACTAATGTGAAAGGGCTTATATGTCATAGAACAGTTAGGACGGGTGAAGTCTTCTTACATGTGGAAATGAAGCAAGAGTTGCTAACTGAACGTGTGGGGACTTATGTTTCGACTTACCCTTTGGTTTTAGATTAGAACTTAATGATTGTCATCTAGTTCTTTCTATTACTCGCAACATGTAATTGTTGCATTATGGATATGATGTTCTTAATATACAAAATAAAAGACTCAAACTTAGTAATCATGAAAACCCGACTTACTTATGGCATTGTAGAACCTGATCATGTAAACGAGAAAAGAATTGCAAGGTTAAGAAAGTTAGACTACTTAACCCCATTCGACTGTGAGTCTTATGGAGATTGTGAATCTTATCTCATGGGCAAGATGATCAATAGACCCTTTTATGGGAAAGGGGTGCATGCCAAAGAAGTTCTAGAGTTGATCTACAACGATGTTTGTGGACCATTGCCCACTCTAGCTAGGGGTCACTTCGGATACTTCATCACTTTTACTGATGGTTTCTCAACATACGGATAATGTATCTTATGAAACACAAATCCAATCTTTTGAGAAATTCAAAGAGTTTAAGGCTGAAATAGAGAAGTAACTTGGTAAAAGTATCAAGACTCTTCGATCAGATCGAGGAGGTGAATACCTTAGCCATGAATTCATTGATTACTTGAAGTTACATGGAATCCAGTCATAATGGACTCCTCCCGGAACACCTCAAATGAACGGTGTGTCCAAGAGAAGAAACCAAACCCTGTTAGACATGGTGAGGTCCATGATGAACTTTTCCTGTCTTCCAACATTCTTATGGGATACGCGTTGCAAATCTCAATTTACATTCTGAATAGGATTCCATTTAAATCGGTTGAGCATACACCATATGAACTATGGTGTGGCAAGAAGCCAACTTTTACACATATTAAACATGGGGTTGCCCCGTGATTATGAAAAAGGATGCTTATTTACAAGTTGAAATCCAAAGATGAAAAAGGTTACTTTGTGGGATATCCTAAGGAAACTAAAGGATATTACTTCTATCTACCTGAGAAATAATCAGTGACTGTTTCTAGGCAGACCAAGTTCCTCGAAGAAGACTATGTCTTTAAGGAACAAGGTTGTAAACTGATATAACTTGAAGAAATTCAAGAACCACAAATTAACAAAGAGACTGATATCTTGTCAAAGCAACATGACAAGGAATCAGTGGGAGCATTCAGCTACTTTCACGATGGGAGTCTTTCACTAGGTGATCGTCTTTCAGCCAGTGGGAGCGTAATTGGAGTAGGCTTGCCAGTGCAAGAACCTCCAAGTGGGCTGAATGAGAACAACATAGTTCAAACTCCCGCCCAAGAGACATCTGAAAGTGTAGCTCTTGAGGACTCTTCGGACATTGATGAAATCGATGCACCACAAAATTTTTCACGATCAGAATGTACAACCTGCACAACCACAGCTCCGTAAGTATATTAGGAATTGTAATCCGCCCATTAGATACTGTTACCTCTTGGAGGAACTAGTTAATGTGGACATACTGGATAAGGACGATCCTAATACTTATTCTGAAACAATATTAGATATTGATTCAGGGAAGTGGCATGAAGCTATGAAATTTGAGATGGACTCGATGTACACCAATCAAGTCTAGGACTTGGTTGAGTTGCCAAAAGGGGTTAGACCCATATGTTTCGATTGGGTCTTCATGCAAAAGACCAATGCAAATGGCAAAGTATAAACCTACAAAGCTAGGTTCGTGGCGAAGGGTTATAGTCAACGCGAAGGCATTGACTGTGATGAGACCTTCTCACTAGTTGCAAAGATCAAGTCCATTTGAATTTTACTTGCGATAGCAATACACTGTGATTATGAGATTTGACAGATGGACGTCAAAACAGCTTTCCTCAATGGAGACATTGATAAGGAAGTGTTTATGACTCAACTGGAAGGTTTCACATCTAAGTCAAATCCTAATCTAGTATGCAAGCTAAAGAGATCCATCGATGGATTGAAGCAAGCTTTTAGGAGTTGGAATATCATATTTGATGAAGCTATCAAGTCTTTTGACTTCATCAGAAATTCGGAAGATCCTTGCGTTTATCGTAAACACAACGGGAAGAATATTTTTTTCATAATCATGTATGTCAATGACATATTGATTTTGAGAAACAATATCCCGTTAATGCAGTCCATTGAAGATTAGTTATCGAAGACCTTCATGGTGAAGGATCTTTGTGAAGCCTGCTACATCTTAGGGATCAAGATCCAAAGGGATAGATCCAAGAGGATGTTGAGGCTGTCACAGTCCACCTATGTAGACAAGGTGTTGAAGCGTTTTGCGATAGAGAACTCTAAGAGAGGGTCTCTACCGGCAAATCATGGGATAAAGCTGTCAAAGAAGGATTGTCCTTCTGTTGAAGTTTATATCAAGCACATGAAATATGTCCCAAATGCATATGCAATTGGGTCAATCATGTATGCCATGACTTGCACTAGGCCAAAAGTGACCTACGCTATCAACATCACTGATAGATACCAACAGAATCCGAGTGAGTCTCACTGGATTGTTGTCAAGACCATTCTGAAGTATCTTAGACGAAATAAAGAATGTTTCCTTGTCTATAGTGGATGATCGTAACCGATGAGGATTTGGTTATCTTGATGAAGTTTCAATCCGACTATGATGATTACAAATCACAATCGTCGTTACGTTTCACTCTCAATAATGAAAGGGTCGGGTTGGAATAGTTCCAAGCAAAATGACCGCAGATTCAACAATCGAAGTTGAGTATATTGCTGTATCAGAAGCCTCAAGGAGGTTGTCTGGATTTTATAGTTCTTAAGAGAACTAGGGGTAGTTTCGAGTGTCAGTTGTCTAATAAAGTTTTATTGAGACAACACTGGTGCGATTGCGCAAGCAAAGGAACCGAGATCAACAAGCATAAACGAGCATGTACCCAGACTTATCATTTGATCCGGGAGATCATAACGATAGGAGAAATAAAATTAAAATGTATTCCCACATATTTAATTTGACAAATCTTTTCACCAAAACACTGAGTGTTCATGTACACACTAGACATTTGATGGTCTAGGGGTTATAAATGTTAGGTGATTGACTCTAGTCCAAGTGGGAGATTGTTAGTGTTAGTGTCCTAGAGACAATCTATTGTAAGAACATAATACTCGATGATATTCAGTTTGATTTAATATTATAGATCATTTAATATTAATGTATGGTAATACACTTGTATGAATATTATGTTTGATTGTTTGCATTTATTCACACAAATGTTCCTATGAATAATTGATGTCATTGAGGTTGTGAGAACTCAGATGACTTAAGCATGATTCTCAAATAGCCCCGATCAAGGATCATCAAGAATGGGATATTGATGATGTAATGGAGATCGGTGTGCGATCTACATCATACTCTTAGAGATTGTAGTAAGATCTCACTTACTACGAGATACTAGGTATCTCATGATGGATGCACAAATACCTTAAAGGGTATTGGTATACCCATCCGAGAAACCGTTTGATGTATTTCCACTATATGTGTCTACGGGTGTCTCGGTTAGTGGGAGCGATGTGATACTCCTTTGACTTGAGGTCAATACGCACGACATGTGTGGAGTGATGAACTTTGACCATGACTGACACTTGCACCAGTCTATGGGTAGATATGACTTGGATTGAGTTCATCACGAAGTGCATGTGCGTGGTAGTTGAGCCAAGAATAGGATTCATTCCTCAATGTGGATTTAGAGAGAATACTCATCTTCTCATCATAATTGGATCTATGTCATCGGCTGATGCACGTCAACTTAGACTTTGTGGCTAAGTGTGACATACATGATCAATTAGTGATTAGAGATAAATTGATTATGTTATTTGAATAGACACTTCATAATGGTCAAGACTAATCGAGTATTCGCGAATGAAAGGAGGAAATCGTAATAGCCCATGTTTCAGTTACAGGTAATTGCACGTTTCTCGCAACGTACCTCATATATTGAGAATGTCTGATTTATTGTCTAGGGTTCAATTAAGACCGTTAGTTTGACTAATCGCTCGATATATGAGGGTCTATGGGTCACACAACAAGTAACAGTTGTTTACTAATTATAGTTGGTTGATTAAATGTTAAATTAGATTTAATATTTAATTTATGGAGAAAAAATTAATAATAGATTAATTTGGAATTAATTATTATTAATATTTAATTAAATTGAATTTAATTAAATAAGAATTCCCAATAATAATATTTGGAATATTATTGTAGGATTTAATGTATATGGAAACAAATCGTAGAGATTTGTCATATATGGAATTTAAATCCGTAGAGATTTATATGTGGGAAATAAATCTAAGAGATTTATTTAAATAAAAATTAGGGATTTTATTTCCTAATTGGATTAGCTTGAGACTTAAGTTAATCCTCTCCTATATATATGAGCTCTTGGGAATTCATAATATGTGAGTTCATTTTTTCTCCATAAAATTCTTAAGTTAGAATTTTCCTAGCAAATTCATCTCGGGGATTCAACGCTGGCAGATCTGTGCAAGTTAGTAAACGACTGTTACGTGGATACCATAGTTGAGGAATCCGTGTACGAATTGTTGTAAGAATTCTGTTTACGTTTACTCTTATTTAATTATGCAATTAATTGTTCGTTGTTGGTGAACTGTTTAATTCCGTTGCGCATGTATTACGTGTTTACGTGCCTCTAAATTCCAACAAGGTCATGATTCAATACAAATTATCTAGCCGACCATTGAGGCGGCGATCAACATAAAATAAAAAAAATTATACAGAAATTAAATAACAATATTCCTTAAAGAGCCACAAGCAAAAACAGGTTTATGAACAATAATATTACAAGGTTACAAGGTTGCACACAAGAGAGGGATTAAGAGAGAGAAAGAGGGGTCGAGTCTAAACTCGAGCGTGCCTCAAAGAAGAAAAAACGAGACTATAAAAAGAGGGGAAAGAGCCGGACATTAACCCCGGATTTCAAACCCAAAAATAAAATAAAGGTGAAAAGTAAAAAGTGTGAATAGTGTTTTTACTATTCATGAACAATACTTTGTCTGTAAGGTGACACATACAATGACGAATTTTATTCGTTGTAAACAATTATCATATCTTGCATATGATTATATCTTTAAGCCTTTAAATCGCCAGTAAGGAGGCTTGCTTTATAAGGACCATGAGAGTCTTCTTAAAATTAACCAACTGATCACGGTCATTAAACCATCCTTCATTTCTTCTGTATATGGCTTCAATAAATAGAATTCCTTCTTCCAGAACTCTGATCTTCTTTTTAAGAATCTTAAGATAATTATTATCTTTGATAATATTGTTATTATTATTATCAATAAGAATATCAGAAGGAGTTCTCCAGATATTGTAATGTAAAACTCGTGTATCATTCAAGAGGTAGAATAATTTGGAACGAATTATTCCATGACTAATATCCCATCCTTCACTTGTAACGGATGTAAAGAAACCATGTGGGTAGGATCTTTCCATAATTATTTTTTATCTTTAACTCTCTCTTTAAGAGAGTGCTTGAACAGGTCAAAGCTTTCGTGTAAAGAAAGATCTTGGCAATCTTCGTTTGGATCTTGAGTGTCCTGAAGACCAGAACCAGATAACATGGAAGCATCAGATTTTGAATATGAAAAATCAATATCTCCCAATAGTCATTTTTAATCAGATTCATATATCGATCAATAATTTTCTCTTTAAGAGAATACCTAAATACTTCTTGGAGTATTCAGAAAAAGAAGAAATGGTATTAGGAGCATGGTCCTCAATACTCTTCTTATAAAAAATTCATTTTGGATTTAATCATATCAATATTTTCTTGAATAGGAAGTTCGTCGGAACCTGGTGTAAGAATATTAAGATTATTCCAAAATCTTGTGGAATAAATCCTCCATAAATAAGGAATACCAGTTTCAGTATAACCAAAATCTGGTCTCCTTTCCAGACCTATGGGAGTCCTGAATCAATGAAAAACATACAAATGGTTTACCACTTGTACTGTGAGATTTAAAAGAAGAGGATACTATAGAGTATTCTTCTAAGAGAGGTTTGACCTCTTCTGGCAAAATATTTGACATGGCACCAAAAATCTCCCACCAGGAGAAAAACCAGTTAGGAATTTGATTCCTTCCAATATTATCACATAATTTAATCAGTCAAATATGAGAATGCTTGGGATTGTGATAAAATAAAGTCTTATAAAAACTCTCAAGATAATCCCAGTAATTGCACTGGTAATTGATTTTGTTGACTTCATTCAACATCTTATTTTCAGTAAAAGGAGAAATACCCCACTCTTGAATTGATAAGATCTTTTTAATAATGAACTTAGAGTAATTAATAATATTACCCTTTGGTGGAAAATGTTGGATTTCCACACTGCCAAGACTAATAAGAATGTTTTCATAGAAAAATCTAGTCTTGTAAGATTCAACAGTCCATCCACAATTTGTGATATATTTTTGCATAAGAATCCATGGAGATTCTTTGAACTTTTCATCATCGTCTTTAATGTAAAGAATTAATTCTCTCTTCGGAGAATCAAAGTAGGTGTACTCTTTTTGAACGACTGCAGCATATATAATTCGAATATATATATATATATATATATATATATATAATATCGAATATATAATTTCAAATTATATATATAATTCGAATTATATATATATAAACGCATGTACATATATACAACGAGAAAATAAACGGTTAAAAATTAAAAAAAAATACCGTCAAATGAAAGAACACGATGGTTAGAAATTTTTCAGGACGGCGACAATGAACGGTGGCGGACGTACTATTTACGAAAAAACCGCGTCAGAATGTTGAACTCGCAGGTTATATAATTGAAATTTAGCGAGTAGAAACCGTCGCTATGTTCAAAAAATTGTCGCTAAACTCGGCCTGGGCGGTGGTCCAAGTGCCGAGATGCTTGGTGCTTCGGGTCCGACTTTAGCGACGGATATAACCGTCACTAAACGACCCGATTTGACCCGGTTTGAATATCCCGTCGCTAAACCGCCGCTATTAGCGACAGAATAGCGGAGGTTACCAAAACCGTCGCTAAATATGGTGACTTTGACCGTCTGAATTAATCCGTCTCTAAAACCGTCTCTACTAGCAATGGTTTTTGTAGCCGTCGCTAATATCCTTCATTAAAACCCGCTTTTTTTGTAGTGTAGTAATAACAATAGTAATATATGTCATGTGTATGTATATATGATACTTTATCCGTACCACAAAAATAATCGTGTTTTATTTTTCTTTTTGATTTATTCAAAATTATATAGTCATTTTTATATTAAAAATGTGTATATTAATATACCTCTATATTTAATATATTTATTTGTTTTGTAATTATTGTTTTATACATAATAAATAAGGATATATCAAGAATTTTATAGCTGAAATTCAAATTTCAAGCACAATAAATAATATTTTGTGCATGTGTAAAATCTTAAACATATATGTATGACAATCTTTGTAGGACAGTGAGTACAATTTTATGCAGTGCTTTTAGTTAAGAAAATATTGAATTTTATTTGTAATGCGTATAATATAACAAGGTAAAAATTTATATGAAAATATTATATATATGATGGTATACAATATAACTTATAGATTTAGGGGACCCAACTTAATTACTCGTATTTTAAAAGATAATATGACAAAAAACTTTAAAATAGAACTTCATCTCATATATGAAACCAATTCACTGAACTCCTTCTTATAATAATAATAATAATAATAATAATAATAATAATAATAATAATAATAATAATAATAATAATAATAATAAAAAATAATAATAATAAAAATAATAATAATAATAATTCAAAAACAAGTTTAAGCCCTCATTACATATATCATATCACATGTAACAAATTGTCCTTTTTATTTCAGGTTCTATTATATGCAGATGAATAACATGTGCAGTGTTTTAAATTTATCAATTGCCTATAATTATCATAATAACACGTAGATCCAAATAATGAATTTGTGATGAAACATCAAGAGGGGAACATAGAAATCAAACTTATCATAAATGTCTTAGCAATCAATGAAGGGGAGTTGAGCTAAAGATATACATCATTGTAAAGGAGCACAATCTCAAATTTTTTTATAGAGTTTATGAATGAATTAAAATTATAAAGGCATAATTGTATGAGACGGTTGCACGTTTATATAGGACATATTTAAAAAATGAGTGATATTAATTTGTATTAAATTATACATCGTGTTACATATGCGATCGTCTTATACGAGGTTTTGTTAATTACAAAATCAATGTATTCCTTGAGGTTCATCCAAAATATCAAAGTGACTCTAGGTTAACAGCAAATTATTAAATGAATTACTCGGAGATTTTACCAATTTATCAAACTAATTAATTTTGAAGAAGTCTCCATGCATGCCCACCAGTGCACACTGCACTATATAGTGTATTTTTAGAATCATTCAACTTGTTTACACTAAATTGTAGCTTGTTATTTATATTAATAATTTCACAATTTAATGTAAAAAATTGCATATTTTAATACAACAAATTGCATAATTCTAAAATACACTATAAAGTGCATGGTGCTTCTGATGGATACAAGACTTATCCATTAATATTCTTGCATATTTAATGCAAACTACATATGTGGGTTGTTCGATAAATTGGACAAACTTCGAGGTTTATTTGATAATTTACTCAGACTACAAAGTTCATTTGATAATTTGTAGCATTTTTCATAATTTCACCGTGAGACCGTCTCACGCAAGTGTGCATCTTCTTCATAATTTAGTCAATTTAGAAATGATAGTAGAGAGATAAAATTAGAAATGGAGGCCCATAACTTTGCCATTCCATATCCCATGCCTCTGTGAAATAAGCAGTGACACAAAAAATAGTTCTTTGGTATTTTGCAGGGCATTACAAGGCAGACCACATGTGTTAAATTGATAGTCATTCTCCCCTATTTACCCACACACCAAAAATGTTGTGGTATGGACCACTCCCACTTGTATAATTCCTTCCCACACTATATATAGTGTGTATAAATATAACCCCCTTGATCTTGTAATAAAAATTGGTATTTTGACTTTGTTCTTCGAACATGCTACCTCTCTTTCTAAATGAGACAGAACATAATTGGACATACTCTTTAGTACTTTGTAAGAGTTTTTGTCAATTTTTTAAAAGAATGCTTTTAATTATTTATCATTTTGAATATCAAATATTTAAAAAAGGGTCATGGCCCGTGGGACCGGCCCGTTTAAACCGAAAAAATTAAGGTTCAAGGCTGAGCTTTTTCAGGCGGGTTTATTGTGAACGGATAAGACCCTGGACCATTTTGATGGGCTCTGTAGGGTTAGGGTCAACCCGCCAATCCGTTTAATATTTATTTTTAATTAATTTTAATAATTTTTATTGTTCCATTTTGCTGGGCTCTGTAGGGTTAGGGCCAACCCGCCAATCCGTTTAATATTTATTTTTAATTAATTTTAATAATTTTTATTGTTTTACATATTTTAGATGATACTAATTAAAAGACAACATTTAAATCAAATAAAAATTAAAATATTAAACAACAGCGATTTTAAGTATTAAATAGTGTCATCTCTTTAACATTATTATTTTTTAAAATTTGGTTGATGTGATCTAATATAATTAACAATACATTTGGTACATTATTATCTCTGATTTAATTTTATGTATTGAATTTAAATTGCACCATATTATATCGTAGATATTTTGAATTTTGACTTTTTTATTTTAATTAGTAGCCAGTTTGTGATATACTTAACTCGGAACCGCTAGAGTTAGGTCACAGCTATTAACGGTCTGTTTATCGTGAATCGATAAAACCCTAGACCATTTACGTCTGCGACTCTATAGGGTTGGTCCTATAATGGGTAAGGGCCGATCTATTTAACATTTCTTCCCGTGATGAAGACTAATCATCTTAGTAGTATCATATATGATATATGTACGATGTAAGAACTCAATCAAACAAGTCTTAGGGCATGTTTTGAAACACTTAAAACAACTTTCATAAGCATTTATTTTCAAAGCTCCCTCTCATTGCTTTTGAAAATAAGTGCTTGTGAAAGTTGTTTTAAGTGTTTCAAAACACACCCTTAGTATCATGTGTGGTCATTTGGACCCATTTAAACGAGCTATTCAGTGCAAGTCCAAATTAATATCTCAAATTCATGGCGCTAGGGATGCTTTAATCACTTGAGTTATCCCACTTTATTTTATATATAATCAGTAATATTAATTCATTGTATATATGTATGATCATGAATGGGACCCCATGTCTTATTTTTAAGTACATTATGTAAATATTGTATGTGAAATTAAATAAATCAAGTCACTAGTCTTCCATTCTTTTGCCTGAATTCCAACATTTTTCATTTCATAGCAGCCCTCCTGTCAGATTTGTTGACTGCAAATTGATGTAATATTTGTTAACTAATTGTTAATGCAAGCAAAATGTCTTTTGCTACTTGACTTGCAAATGAAATTAAATTATGCAAAATGCATTTTGAGATCCCTAAATTATTATTTTTTATTTCAAAAGGTCTTTAATTTTTTTTTTTAGTTTTTGAACTATTAAATTTTATTTCGTAAGATTCCTAAACTATTTTTTTGTTTAATAAAGTTCATAAATTATTGATGTTTGTTTCAAGCAGTCACTTTTTATGGAATTTTCTAAATAATCTAACAGAGTCATTAAGTAAACAATGGTCTATATTGACAATTTTGAGAATGATGATATGCGCATTTATTTAACAGTTCTGTTAGATGATTAAAAAAAAAGTCAAGAAGGACTGCGTGAAACAAAAATCAATAGTTTAGGGACTTCATTAAATAAAATAATAGTTTAAGTATCTTTCGAAACAAAAATTAATAATTCAGGGGTTTTTTTAAATAAAAAAATAGTTTAAAAACCTTTCGAAATAAAAAGTAATAATTTAGGTACCTAGATATACATTTTGCCATTAAATTACTAAAAGGTTATTACTTGAGTGCAACATTGTAATTTCACTGGTCACTTAAGCATATGAAGTTTTGTTACTTAATTGTTGTAGCTAATTGTAGCAAAGTACTAGCTAGGTAATAACCTGGGGATAATTAATTATTAGGGAAAAATAATATGTATAATAACATTGCCTTGATCATACTATTAATTAAATGAAACAGTATAATAAGTAGATCCTACATTAAAATAGTTGGGAAAAGTACGTGGGAGCTTGTGGAACATAAGAATAAAGTTTAGGTACACTTGCGTGAGATGATTTTATGGTGAAGCGGAAAAATAATTTAATATTTTATTTTAAGACTTTAAAAAAAAATATATGTTAATTTATATTATTTTATATTTCATGAGAATATAATGGTCTCATACAAACTTTTATCATAAAGAGTAATTTTATGATACGTGTCACTGACACTACAAAAAAATTGTCATTTAACGAGATATTAACAAGGGCTATAAAAGTCCTCGTTAATAACAAGGGTTTTAAAGAGGGTTTTCATAGCTCTTATTACTAATGAGGGCTTTAATGAGCAATAAATTTTCCCTCATACACCGAGGGCTTTAACAAGAACTTTTATAACCCTCGCTAATAGCGAGGACATAGTTCCCTCTTTACAAATACATAAAATATATGATACATATTTATTAAAAGTTAAAATTTAATAAATGAATCATCTAGCTCAATGGTACATTCATTCACATGATAGTGAAATGTTTTGGGTTCGAGCCCCGAAACTCATGATTTTTGTTTGCATTTTATAATTTTTAAGAATAAAAAATACATATATAAAAGAGATTTAAATTTAATAATTTTTGTTTGCATTTTATAATCTTTAAGAATAAAAAATACATATATAAAAGAGATGAAAATTTAATAAATAAGTCATTTAGCCCAATGGCTACGATATGCATATGGCAACGAGATGTTCAGGGTTTGAACCCTAGATCACGCCGTCTTCGATCATAGGTCGCAGGTTCAAGACACAAGTCTCGCAAAATCTGTTGATTTTTTTTTTATTTCATAATTTTAGTGACGGTAGTTTTGCCCTCACTAGTAATGAGGGCACAATTGCACTCGTTGATTTTTTTTTATTTTTTTATTTCATAATTTTAGTGAGGGCAGTTTTGCCCTCTCTTGTAGTGAGGGCACAATTGCCCTTGCTAATAGCGAGGGCGCATTTGTCCTCATTAAAACTGAGGGTTTGCGAATGCCATCGTTAAATGTTAGCAAGGAGAAAATTGTCAAGGGTTATTCACCCTCGCTAATTCCCTCACTAAATCAATTTAACGAGGGCATGCCCTCATTAACGCCCTCGTTAAATGACAATTTTTTTATAGCGTGAGTAATTTTTATACACGTGTAAACAACTTAAGAGTAAGGCATAGTCACATAAGCATTATAATTCATGATATGATGATAATGTAAGATATAAATATGTGTGTTTGTATTGCACTGAAGTACTACCTCCGTCACGAAATAACGTGCATGTTTACTGTTTTCTTGTGTTTTAGCGAACAAATTTTTACTTAGTATTTGAAATGATAAATTAACTTTTAAGAATACATATAGTAGATGAGAGGTAGATCTATAGACCCCTCCTTAAAAATAACTTTATCATTTGAAATACTAATAAACAATTAGCTCACTAAAACTCAATAAAAAGATAGTGTGCACGTTATTTCGGGACGGAGGTAGTATATTTTATGACCTTTGTATTCATAGAAATTTTGAAATATAAGAAAAGAGAGTTGGATTTCAGGACCGATCTAGGAATTCATCTAAGGGAGCGAAAATTTTCATAGAACGGAAATTTTTCATTGAGTAATGTGTTAGAAAATTGGTTTGAAACCAATTAAAATAATAGCTAATTGTAATTAATGTGGGTGTGGAACACTCGTCTTTAATAAATTAAATAAGGGTATAAAAGTTTAATTTTTGAAAAATTAAACGGCGCAGTGTCGATTTTCTATCAGAGTAGATGATCGTAGTGTACTTATAATTTTAAAATCGAATTTCGATGAGTGAAAAATTAAATCACGAAGACATAATACTTTTTTTATGGATTAAATAGTGTTGGAAAGTGTGGGAAAATTAATTAAGAATTAATATCCCACATTGAAAGCAATCCAATAGCGAACATGCATCGCCTGCCCATTGTTACTAGGCTCACTGAAATTGGTCAGAGCTCAAACGTGCAAGCCCAATCTGGGATTAGGTTGGCTCAAGTGCTATTTCAACACATGTTTAAGAATTCAAACTCAGAAGTTTCAAAACTGAAGTATAACTGTTCAGTTACAAACCTGAGTGGTCAGCCCACCACATAATGATCTTCAATGTCATAACTGCCCAAAATTGAAGTCAGACAGTTCCTCACCTGATGGACATGCTCCTATAAATAGGATTGCATACATTTGAGTTGAACACAAAAACTTTGTTGAAGGTCACCTAGAAATTCTTGCATACCAGAATTCATAGCATATCCATTTGCATTTCTGCAGATAGAGGGTTGTCCTCTTCTCGCGTCGTTTTCAGTTCGCTGGTATTTTATACGTTATGGATTTTGCACTATAAAGGCGAAATCATTTTACCTTTGGAAAAACTACGTCAAACCGTGAGCATTAACCGGGTGTACTTTGTTTAGCGGGTTAAGTTTTAACCTTGACTTTACTTTGTTGAGTTTTTCCTATTTTTCTGTTTTTTCCGTTCGTGTTCGTGGTAATGCTGTTTTTATTGTTCGTGTTCATGGTTGTGCTGCTCTGTTTGTGCTTACCAGGAGTGGAAGGTTTGCTGATTCAACAAAGCTGCTTAAAGGGGATAGCTCATTGCCGAAAAATATTAGTGTCATTGTTGTAAAGTATTAGTTGAACTTTTTCCAGTTTTTCCACTTTGTAAATCATTATTGGTGCACTATAAATCAGCATAAGAGATGCAAAATTTTAATATCCCAACGAAAGTGAAATAACAAAATTTTATAATAAGATATAAATATTAAAAAAATTATATATATTACAAAATTTTTAAATCTCAACCCCAACCCGTACCTATTGGATTACTTATCATCTGCATGATATGAGAAAAAAAATGAGGCATATTATTCAATGTTTATTGAAGAAAATTATAAGTTAGCACATTTTACATCTTCTATTTTACATTGAAGAAAAAATATATTTTCAAATTAGATAAAAAAAAATATAAAATTAAAAGTAAATACTCCATCGTTCATTTTTAATTACCCACTTAGCCTCAAATTTTTTTAATTAAAAAATAAAATAATAAAATGAGAAAATAATTCAAAAATTGATTCTCAACCCTAAATCACATGTTATAATTGAATATATAAATTTAAAAAATATATTAATAATAAAATGAAAATTAATAATCATTATTAAATAAAGTTACAAAATAAAAAGAGTAGGTCTACTGTACAAATTTGTATAAATACAAATCAATTAATTTAGGAAGGGTCAGCGGGTTAGGTGGTCAAAAATTGGTCAAAGCGGGTCAATGATGAGTTGGGTAAAGTGAAATTGAGTCTCAATTGAGATTTATATATATACAAATTTGTATCCTAGACTTTGTCAAATAAAATAAATAAAAATATGTGACAAAATCAAGTAAATTAAAAGATGAGAGGGTAAAATTGTAAAATAAAATAAATAAATAAAAGAAGGGATGAAATTGTATAAAGTAAAAGATGGCAGGATTCCTAACCCCAAGCCAATTTTTAATATTTTATACATTATAAATTATAAATATAGATAAAAATTATAAATTATAGATTATAGATATATTGGTTCGTGGTCATACAATCAAATTAAATCGAGACAAAAAATTGACGTGTAATGAAACAAATCAAATTAAATGCATGGAGTGAGCCTCACGTGCATTAAGTGCACTGTGAATTTTATAATATATTTTAGAATTATATAATTTATTGAATTAAAATATGTAATTTATTTACACTAAATTGTGCAATTTATTTTACATATTATGATTCATTATAAACAAATTGCATATTTCAATACAATAAATTGCATGATTTTAAAACAGTATTAATAATATTTAATATTATAATCTTAATTTATAAATATAATGATATTAGTTGATAAATATATTGATATTACTTTATAAATATAATTATATAAATTTCACAAATAAATTTTATCTGTGACTTACTGTTAAAAAATGTTGTTCCATCGAACTTAATTTTGTGTTCCCACCTTAGACTTTAGTGTACTTTTTAAAGACAAATTGGAGCACTCACCTAAAAGCATAACTCCACTAATTGCGGTACTAAAATAGCATTATCCCAAACATATCTAGATTTGGAGAGATCATCTTAATAATATTTTTTGTCTTTCTTTAATCCTAATTATTAAGTCCAATACATAATTTAATTACCAAGTGTCTCGTAATCATAAATTATTTGGTAGTGGAAGGAATGTTGATTCCCATCGAGCCCCTAACCTCAAATTTTGTATTCTTTTAATCTTCTTATTCTAGATTTGTTTTTGTACTATGTTTGTTACGATAGATTGCTTACAGCATTATTATACGATTATTTGTACGTGCCCATATTTTATACTATTATGTAAGAATAAATAAACGCGGGAGACTTGTCATTGTATATGCGATTTGTGTAGTGATTTGTTGAAATGTAAAATTAAAGATGATGAGGACATTTACTTTTTATTAAAGGAAAATAGGAAACCATTTTGACAAAATGAGAAATTTAACGAGGTATATTTTATAGTTATATAATTTATATATTTTTACATAATATGAAATTTAAAGTTATTCTACATAATGTGAATTTATTTTTAAAATCTTTAAAAATTCAGTTGAACCATGAACCCTAAATCATGAATTATTCGGGTCAGGTGAACCATGAACTATTAGGGCCGAGTTTGGATCTGACAAGGTAAATAAAATTTAGTTTTTTTTTTTTCAGTTCAGTTTTTTTTTTTCCAGTTTAGTTCAATTCTTTTTTACCCGACCCGGACCCAACCCGGCCCGATTCGAACTCGGCCCGAGTGGTTCATGGTTCACCCAATCCGAATAGTTCATGATTTAGGGTTTATGGTTCATGATTTAGGGTATAATATATTATAAAACATTCTATAATTTATTTAAGTAGAATTAACTATGTAGATGATGAGTTGACATGACACCTTCCATAAAAAATCAGATAGTGAATTCTATATCACCATATATATATATATATATATATATATATACACGCGAATACCTTTTGAAAACAAAACTGCCCCAATTAATTAAACAGCAGCATTATAAAATTTGGTTTTTCAAACGTGAAATTGAGTAACCTTAAATTTCTCGTTTTTTTTTTCAATCTCATTTTAAACTACACAAAATAAGTAAATTTCACTAAATAAATATTGTATTGCAAACTCGATTGAGAAAACATAAGGAATAACACTCCCGTAAAATAGATATATACATGAACTCTATCACTGTATTTGCAAAAAATATTACTGTTATACATAAAAACTAAATAGTGATAATTTTTGTACATAACAATAATATTTTTTATGCATAATAGTAATAATTGTTATACATAACAAACAATGATACTAAAATAACTTAGTTCACGATTAATTAACTCGAGTTCACATAACTTTTGCAAACATAAGCCTGTATAGTTAATTAAACTTGTAAATTTAGATTGTCACATATGCTCAATTCGTTGTACCAATAATGAAAACGTCGTTACATTGAGTTGTCTGTTGACAGTTGACAATTATAAGAGACAACGAGACTTGATTTCTATATGCCATTGCCACTTTGTCGTAAATGAAGGCAGTTGCGATCAATCCAAAAGGAAAAAAAGAAAGGGTAGTTGCTATATATCACTCACTTTTCTTTTTCAAATAACAAAACCAAATTTAAACAATTTCTTTTTAAATTTGTTTGGTTATGAATCTAACATACTAATTGAACAGAATACAGGTTGAAATGGTATATCTTACATTTTTAGTATAATCAGTTCAAAGTATATGAATTGATCAGATAAAAAATTCAAATCAGTTTAATAGATAAAATACATTTATTTGAGTCAATCATAAGTTTATACCAAATTAAATGTTGACAAATTATACTATCGTTTAACACAAAAGTTTATACCAAATCAAATATAGAAAGATTTCACATTTTTGCATATGTAGAATTTCCATTGCCCAGGCCCATATTGTTTGCAGAAGATCACGATGTAGATACACGAGTGCCAAGGCCCAATTCAACCACTTTTTTTTTTTTAATTAAATGTTTAAAATATACCAGAGTGCGATTTAGGAATTTCAAATTTTTAATTTCATTTGTTTAGCTGAAAATTGTTGTAAAATATAAGAAAATAAGAATAAAGAAGAACACAAGAACACGATTTGTTGACCCAGTTCGTCAGAATGACTACGTCTGTGGGTGACCAAGACATGAGAGTTTTCACTTGGATTCTCTATTTTCTTCTTTTTCACGGCATTACAATGAGGAGGCTATTTATAATAAGAATTTGGTTGAAGCTTTAAAAACCCTAAAGCCCAAAAGCCCACAAAGTAATGTCCACAATATCAATATATTTACAACATTCCTCCTTGGACATTACGACGTGATGCACATGAATAATTAAAGCATCGCAAGAATAATCTAGAAAAATAAACTTAGTAAAATAAGAAAAGATACAATTAATGATCAATGAAGCCCAATCTTCAAGATTATTTTGAAGTGGGCACTCCCCCTGAAGACAACAGTCTTCTAAACACTTTATAATAATTTCACTACTCTTCTGGAGTTTATGCATGTAAAAGAATTTCGGGATATTTGTTTTCTCAAGTTCCAATAAACATACATGTTACTCATCTGTGCAATACAAATTGCATTATCGTTATAAATGATGGTACGCAATATATCATTCTACTAATACCACCACATGAATCACAAATGTTTTTAAATCAAAACCTTGCAAACCTTGAGAACACTGAACATATAATTTAATATTTTATAATGTCTCCTTGTACGAGATGCACTAAATCTTGCAACTAAACTCAACGTAAATGCAATATAGGGTTCGATGCAATTTTCAAAACAAAGTAATGCACCAACGCTACTCAAATAAGAAACTTCTGGTCCTATCATATTTTATGTATTTTCCTTAGGTATAAATTTTGGCATTACCACTTCACTAGTGTATAAATTTTTATTTTTTTAGGTAGATGCTCGTCTGCTGGTCGAGCCAATACTTGGTTTCACCAATATTTTATTTCAAAATTCAATCTCCAAGATTAAATTAGTTTTCTTTAATTTCCTTGTTCGTTTCAACAATATTTAGATCATCAACATAAATTGAGATTATAAACACCACCAAAATAATTTTTATATAAACTCGCAAGGAAATGTTTCATCATTTATTTATTCCTTATTCATGAGGAATTAACTCGGTCGATCATGGAATATTCGACCCAAATATTTTATGTTATATAATGACCTTTGTAATTTTAATATCGTACATATTACGATCTATCACCATTCCTCACCTGAGGAATCTTATATCCATTAGATGTTCATATAAATATTGACATCCATTGATCAATATAAACTGCGATTACAACATCTATCAACTGCATTTCTAATTTTAGTTTACTTACTGCCAGAGATATTAAGTAACGGAACATTAATTCATACATAACAGGAGTATATATTTGATAATATCAATATCAGGTCTCTACAAAAATCCATGAGCTATTAATCCCGCTTTGAACTTCATTACATCATTAGTCTTATTTTCTTTTCGTACAACTACACATTTATATCCAACAGGGATAACGTTTCTGGGTGTATGTACGGTAAAACCAAAATATTAGCGAGTCGAGCTCTGCCTCAATTGTTTCTTTCTATTTTACCTAGTCAAAGTGCTTCTAGCTCAACTATTGACTTGGGTACTGGATTCAAATTTTTATTAGTAAGAGCAATTGTGGAGGTGAATAAGTTGTCGACAAAAATGATAAATTTCTCCTGTAATTATAAAATCATATCAATTTCTCTATCAACCAGACCTTCACCATTTCCCAAAATATTTTGATCTGGTCATTTTGTTGTCCTAGTATTATGATTATTTTGTGCACATGCTTCACTACTAGGATTTTCGTCTTCGAGACGAATCTCTTTAAGAGACTTTGAGAGTGACTGGAATATGTTTGCTAGTTTTAGTAATTACCACGGATTTATGTCTTACATAATAAGGGGTCCTTTAAACTTCTGGCGTGTAGGGGCATTAATATATATATTTGTCTAAAATTGGCACATTTACTCTTTGTGGTGAATTTATAACAAGTATATGTGCTTTAGTCACTTCTTTATCATCAGTAAATTAAGCTGGCAAATTACTTGCTAAATATTGCAAGTTAATTATCTTTTGAACTTCCAGTTCACTTTGATTAGTGTGTGGGCATTAGGGGGAGATATGAATTTAAAATTAAATGAATGCCGAAAAATCTCGTGGAATATAGAAGATCTTCAATATGGGGTGGATGGACTATGATCCAAAAATATCTGACGCCACCAACGCTCCAATCCATCATTGGATATGTATGAAGCGAAGGAGCTATCTACGTGTCCCAAGCCGACTCGCGACAGATATAGACTTTGAGAGCTCCTCTGAAGCCAATCAAATCACTCATCCTTTGTAAAACCTATCTTCTTCTCCTATGCAAATACGAGAAGCAACAAGACACCTGCACGACACTTTCTGTCGATCGGTTAAAACGATCAAAACAAATCACTAGAAATGATCTTCGTCAAATGTGCAATCAGCTATCTGGGCTGTGAGTTGAGGTACACTGTGGTGGTGATATATAAACAAATATTGCACACTCAAATATTTGCAAATAGAAAATGTTTAGTTCTTAAGCACTAGTTATAAAGGGGAACAACCATGATATGCAGTGGGTAGGATTTGAATTATATTAGCACCATATAATATTCCATGCCCCCAACATGAAATAGATAAGGTGAAATTCTACAATAATGGTCAAGTAATTAAGATTATGTTGATTAGATTATGTGTGTATTGTTTTAGCATCAGCGCCGCGATGTTAGTTTTAATGGTGTAGTGCTTTAGGTTCAAGCATGAGTTATATTTTTTAGTAAACATGGTGTGCTTTATTTTGAAGTAATTGCATTTGTTTTATTTAGAATATTGAGTGAATTTCTTTGGCAATTTTCCAGCGATTTGGAGATTAAGAAAGAAAAGGTAGAAAAAAAATGGTCCCATAACTTATGTACTGTCCATTTTTCCTCCCAAAAAAATTTATTGTCAAATTTTAGTCCCATAACTAAATGGCTTGTCCAATTTTGGTTCATAACTAAATGGATTGTCCAATTTTGGTCCCATTTTCACCAAAAAATCGGGAAAAAAGTCATTTTCGATCCCATGCAAGTTACGCATCAGTAAAATTCAGTCGTTCTTAGCTTTACAGATTTTAAATTTTAGTTTTGATTAAATTTGTTGGATTATTTACATTTGTGTAGTTTAATTGATTAAAAAACATAAAAAGAAATAAAATCAGCATTCATGTCATTGAGGTTATAGTAAACCCCAAATTTTACCGGCACGTGACGCACGTGACGGTGATGCACGTGACTTACATGTGATCTAAACGGTGTTGTTCTTGATAAAAGGGACCAAAATTGGACAATCAATTTAGTTATGAGACCGAAATTGGACAGTTAAATTTTTTGGGACAAAAAATGGACAGTAAATAAGTTATGAGACAAAAAACTTTCTTTCTCTTAATATTTGTATTACTTTCTGATTGTAAATAATGAATTTTAGTATTAATCCATACTTGCTTCACCATATAAGCATATTCAATTTATATTGGTTTGACAAATTTTAGTCATGTTTTGATATGATGATGAATCACATACTTAGTAGCATGTTCATCTCTGTTGTGTCCATGAAATTACAGAACTATGTTTCATTAATTATATATCTATTTACCTAACTAGATTAATATTTGTGAGAATGTAAAGATTGTTTTATTTTTATTGATTAACACTGCTTATATGATTGTTGAATATAAATGCTTTACATTCATTTAGTGGAAATATTTGCATAGTTATATGACATTAATGCGTGGATTTCTGCCTCTAAAGCAAGGGTTATCATTTTCATCCACATGGAAGTATGAAATATAAATATAATGTAAAGATTTCTGCCTCTATGCAGTTTGTTTCCCTGAAATTAATAGAAACTGGACAAGTTATTATGTAAATTGTCAACCCTTTTGTTTGAATGACCTATAAGTGTTGAGTTTCCGATGGTACGCAATATAAGTTATTATATTTGTTTGGTTGCTTTAATCGTTGGAGACCTGCTAAGGCTAGAAAATTTATCCTCAAGTGTAAAACGAGGATGCATAAAATTTGTCTACACGAACTGAACGCTATCATAAGATGATATTGGAACTCTTATCATAGGGTTCAGCTTTGGTAAAGAAGGTTAATCCCTTTCAGTAATTAGAACTGTTTGTCGCAGTATAGGCTTGAGAATTATTTCCTGTAGAAATTATGAGCAAGTAGAATAATTATGAGCAAAATAGAATCTCATTATACTAGTTTGCCAGAAGCAAATATGAACATTGTAAATGATGATTCTTTGATTGATGTACTAATTTGTTTGAAGCAAATTTATTCAAAATTATGACATGAGCGGTTCAAAATATGATAAGTCGAATTTTGACTAATTTTATTTACATAGTATGTCAAATAACATAATCCATTATGAAAATTAATTTATTTGTGGAGCTTGTGCAAAGAAAAAGTTTTATAGTACAACATTCTCGTACTAAAGTTGGAATTATATTTTTTTTTTCTTGAACGAAGTCATGAAAATACTTGTGGACTGGTTTGCCTGAAGCAAATTTATTGTCAATATTATTGAACTTATATTTTTTGGATTATACAATAAATCCATTTGAATGGTTAGTTTCGATAAAATTCACATTGATGATTATTATATGATTTTGAGAAATAAAGTTGAGCATTCAGTCTCTTACGTCCATATCTAAAATTGTTCAGCTGAATCACTAATAGACTTCAAGGCATAAAATTCGACGAAAATGATACTTACAAAATTCTGAATCCTAATTGGTTGGATGCGGAATTAGATTGTAGATCGGCGCTTGCAATCAAGTGTGGAGAGTTCGTGCTGATAACGTGTTGTAAAATATTAAAAAAAAAATAAGAATAAAGAAGAACATAAGAACACAATTTGTTGACCCAGTACGTCATAATGACTACGCCTGGGGGTGACCAAGCCAAGAGGGTTTTCACTATGATTCTCTGTATTCTCCTTTTCCACGGCATTACAATGAGAAAACTATTTATAATAAGAATTTGGTTGAAGCCCTAAAAACCCTAAAGCCCAAAAGTCCACAAATTAATGTCCACAATATCAATATATTTACAAAAAAAATGAACCACATTCTAAAAATGGGTTGGCTGCTATTATGGAAATAATATTATAATAAAATAACAATAGAAACGGGTTAGCGGCTATAACGGAATTAATATTAAAATAAAATAACAATAGAAATAAAAACCAATAAAATTAAATAAGAATGATAATCAAATGGGCGATATATTTTAATTTTAACAAATTACACTATGAACTAGTTGCACGATTCAAATGGTGGACAAGAGACCTCACTTCCAACATATCATAATCTTCTGTTCAATCAAGACTCCGGGTGGAAAGTAACCTAAAGTAGAAGTGATGGTCAGGTGTTCGTCAAGTACGTCGTTTCATGGGAGTGATATTGTAATATTATAGGATATGACTATTTGGGAATGCTAATTCAAGAAATTTGTATGTCGAAAGAAATTTGGGAATGCTTTTGAACAGTTATATAGGATAAATTTATCGATTTGTAGATTTCAATTTTTCTTTTAGCTGGTTTGATTTTATTGTTGCAATAAATAAAAAGATTATTAAAAATATTCATTATAATTTGATGATTTTTTTTTCACATATGAAATAGTTAAATATAGCATATAATGACAGGAGGCCTTCTACTCTGATTGTTTTCAGTTGGGAGTGATATTGTAATATTGTAGGATATGACTATTTGGGAATGCTAATTCAAGAAATTTGTATGTCGAAAGAAATTTGGGAATGCTTTTGAACAGTTATATAGGATAAATTTATCGATTTGTAGATTTCGATTTTTCTTTTAGCTTGTTTGATTTATTGTTGCAATAAATAAAAAGATTATTAAAAATATTCATTATAATTTGATGATTTTTTTTCACATATGAAATAGTTAAATATAACATGGTTTCATTTTCGTTGACTTTTCGTTGGCCCACTTCCTGAAGGAGGCCTTTTCAAGGGCGACTTGTTTTCGGAGGATAGCCTTCTACTCTGCTTGTTTGGCTTTCTCTGCCAAGACAGCTTCCAACTTCAATTTCAGCTAGAAGCGACTCTCGCCACCGTGTAAAGGCTTCCCTCGCAGAAATCGAATTACCACCAGAGATAACGACTGATTTGACATAGCCAGAACATAATATAGGAAGCAGAAATCGAATTACCACCAGAGATAACGACTGATTTTGTATAGGCAGAACATTATATAGGAAATCCCACATTCCGGGTCAAGGCCATCAATCCCCTTAGATAATCTCGTCTATATTTTATCTCGGGTATGGAATTTGAGGCCTTGAGTATATCTAAGGCACTGAGAATATGACGGTCACACCCGCCATTACCTCAAGTTTCTCAAAATCATTTGAGTTACTAACGACGTTGGCATTAAACGAATCGTATTTATAAAACTCTTCCAAGAATGATTTATTGTGCTCCTCATGTCCGAGAAGAATCGCCACACCTTATAATCGTTCAGCATCAAACCCCAAGATGCAAATAAACCAAAAGAAATTAAAAATATATTCTGAAGCGGCTACCAAAAGAAATCAAAAAGATATTTTGAAGTGGCTAAAAATTGTGGCTGAAGAATAGTAGGCCAGTTTTAACCACGATTTCTACTGTCAGTAAAAGCAATTCTCTTGTAGTGATATCGACAGAAATATCAGCATTGATATATATCAAATATTTTTTAAACGTGATAAATAATGATATATCGACAGAAATATCAGTATGATAAATATCATATATTTTTTAAACGTCCATAATCATTGATATATCGATAGGAATTTCAGAATTCGAAAACATCTGAATTTTGGAATGCAAGAGCAACAAAAGTGAGAAATTAATTCTTCTTTAAGATAGTTAAATAATTTATTCGATTCCCCACCAAATTGACGATCTAGGGCTTAGAGAATACTCAAGAAGGCAAATGGGTTGAAGTAATTAATCTTCTCAATAGTGTCTCTCCGATTAAAAGGTAAATACGTTCGTCCTTTTGGTTCGCATATTTGGGGCTATGTATATTTTACCGTTTATTCAATACATGAATTATTTGAATTAATCTATAAATATATAAAAGCAGCAGTATCTATCAAAACTTATGACAACTCTACTGCGAATGTGAACAGTACTCGTGTTACAGTGTATTTGTGGGGCTACAGTAACACTGTAGGCGCGTGAACAGTAATTATTAATTTAAAAAGTTTAACTTAAAATTAAATTTAGAACATCACACACTAACAATAATAAAAAATTGGAATTACAATCATGCACTGCTGCTTGCAGAAAGTCCGCTCAAAGCAGCCACAATAGTCAGACTATAAACCCAATTTACACTTTATGACGGGAAACATACTATTTTTACTTTTAAATTATAGATTGATAAAGAAATATTAAATATTTAGTTTGGAAATTATCTAGCATCATTGATCACAAGCTCCAGTATAGGATCGCAAACATGAATCTACATATAATTCCAAAAACAAAAAAAAAATTGTTAAAAATCTGTAATCAACTTGAGCAAATATTAATTTTTTTTATAATATTATATTCAGTAAATGAAATCACACTCAAAAAATTAAAAAAAAATTAAAAACCTGTCTTAGTAAATCAACTTCGTTTTCTGCACCAAGGCATGCATGCCTGTACATAACCTACACATATACAAAGATACAAAGATATTATTAGAAGGTAATTATTAAAAGAGAGTCCATTCATCTCCCACGTTTTAGCCTATAAATACTACTCATTTGTTCTCACAAGTCACCACATCATTCGACCCCAATTTCTTTTAATTGTTTCTCTATTTTAAATATAAAAGTAAAATAGACCTATTACTTGATAATAAAAAAATAATATTGTAAATAAATCAAGTAGGATCAAATCTTGATCGAGCTTTAATCAAATTAAAAATATAAATTCCTCCAATAGTTCCATATACACACAATTTTATTTCATTTAGTTTTTAATTATGAAGCTTATGTCTAACTGTCAACTGTGAGCTTGATTTTACAGGTCTCAAAGATAGTGTGGGCCAACTGATTGGGCTTGATTGGTCTGCATGACCTCACATTTTCTTTTTAATCAAGATGATATTTTATTTCGATTATTTTACCAATCTTCATAGAGAAACAAAAGCTTTCTACCCATTTTGCAATAAAATGTTCAATATACTATAGAAATATATATATATCGATCATACCATTCATATTTTATTGTTTAGTAGGTCTTTTGTTTAAAATATAAAATTTTATATCATTACATTTATAAATTAGCATCACTGTATTTATTAATTGATATTATCATATTAGTAAATTAAAGATCATATTAAATATTATTGGTCTTAATTTATAAAAATAGTGATTGTTTATAAATGTAATTATATCAGTTTTCATATAGTAAAGTTTGTGTATTATTTTCAGTGTGATTGGGTATCCATTTTTTGAGAGTATATTTGGCTAAAAGATGGAAAGATATTAAAAAAAAAATCCCCCTCTCTCTCTAAATAGTGTGAATTATTATTATTATTATTATTATTTTATTCTTCACTAAAATATATTGTTGTTGACAACGTAATAAGATTCGACAATTTTGATACGATTAAGATTTGAGTGCAAAAAAATCACACAAAATATTCTCATCTTGTGTAGATTGCTGACTTTGAAATAATATTTTGAAATAATAATATTATTATCCCACTCACACACTATGGATTTCTCTTTTATCTTGCGCTAAGCTAACTCCATACTAGTAATTACTAATTACAACTCCCTCGTTCCGCCAATTTTATGCACATTTATCTTATTCGTTCGTCAATCAATTTTATGCAAACTCTATTTTTAATAAAAATTATTTTATTTTATTCTTCAACCATCACTTAATTACTTTAAATGTCATTGTACTTTATTCATAAATAATCACTTTATCTATAAATAAACCCCACAATATTCTATAATACTCATATTTTATTTATTTTATCTATATTTTTCTTAAAACCTTGTACTAAAAATATCACACTTAAGATTGATGGGTGGAGGGAGTAATTATTCTAATACCTTTTAAGCGATGGATAGATTTGTTTCCTGATTCTCAACAATATATGTTTCGAGATAAATCTTATTCAGAGGAATAGATGCTTCTAGGATTATAAAGTATGATACTAATGTCTGGAAACTTGATTTTACAGTAAACTCGATTATTATTATTATTATTATTATTATTATTAAAAATTATTGTTATCACATATAAAAATTATTACTATTTTATATAAAAATTTTCACTGTTTATTAAATATTTTGTATTTTTAAACGATGAGATATTTTATGTATAATTTTTTTATATATAATAATAATAAAGTTCATTTATAGACTAAATTTATTAGAACGGTAATCATAAAGTATTAAGTCGTGTTTAGACAGAGATAATTCAAAGAAGTACTGCATGTTTTAAGTCATAGGTGGAAATTGTTTGGAGTTTGCCTTTTTTTTTTTAATGAAACAGAAATTTTTCTCTTTTTTTAGATTTTTATTTATTTCAGAAAATTAACGTATTAATTTGGATTTTGATTTTTATTATAAATTTATAACAATAACGGGTGATGTTATACGGGGTGATAGAATATTCCTTCCACTTGTATTATAAAAAGTCTATTGTATTCTTAGTGAAATTTGACTTTATTTTATATGAAAATAGGCCAAAAAAGTTTTCCCGTATTTTAGTAATTCATTTTGCTTTTTTTTTTTTAATTTCAACAAAAGAAATTTAAAATTTTAGTAAAAAGTAGATTAAATAGTACGTGCCTTTTTTTTCTTTAATTAATTTTAAAAATTAATAATTAAAAAAATACACTTAAATTTTTAAAAAAAAAAATCCCCCATGACCCCTCTCAGCCACGCCCCCACCCACCTCATTCACTGCTCTTCTTCTTTCCAAAAAAAACTCTGATTAAAAAAAAAAATTCAATTTAAGAAACACATATCTCCAAAAATGAATTTCAGAGGAAGCATCTCGAGGAAGAAGATGATTTTGGGGATGAATTTTAGAGGAAACTTCCTATTGAAGAAGATGAATAGTTAACGGTGATGGTGGTGACAGTGGCGGCGCTAATGGCGGCAGCGGCGAAGACGGTGGCGACGCTAATGGTGACGGCGGCGGCGCTATAGCAGTGGGAGAAGGACATGAAATTTAATACTAAGAACAAAGTAAATTTATATAATATACATAATATAAGATTTTAAATATACTTAATATAAAATGAAATTTTCATTAAGGGTAAAAGAGTAATTTTAATTGTCAAATTTCTATCACCCCATAGATCATTCCTCAACAATAACAATCATTCAATTATGATGACTCGAACTCTTGAGTTTACAGCATGGATAGTGACGATCTAACCGCTTTTCAATTATTTTCATAGATGTAAATTAGTGTTAAGTAAAATATATAATATATATAAATTAATGATCCATTCATGATGCACCATTAAATAACGACAAATTCTCCTATGCACCATTTGCATCATTTTGATTTGGTGCAATTAGATTTCAATTCATTTTTTTAACCGAACAGGCCCGACCCCGACCCGAGTGGTTCATAGTTCACCCAGCTCGAATAGGTCATGATTTAGTGTTTAGGTTGTAGATTGTTCATCCAAATTAAAATTGAATCCAATTGCACCAATTGTATCTTGTACAATTGGTGCACACAAGTATTACTCATCAGGGGCGAATCTTCCGTGCAACCTAACACAATGTCTTATATATGTTGATAGGACAAATTGTAAAAAAATGACTTACCTTTATCATTTATTGCACTTTAAAGATCGAACTTTTGTCTTTTGTAGGGTAGGTTCTAAACTATGAAATTGTTGCAAAAAAAGGACTTTGGACAATTTTAAGTATAAAATAAGGAGTATCTTTGTAATTTTGTATTTGAAGCCTTTACAATCCAAAAAAAAAAGGAACAATATAATTTCTCACGGCAAATACAAACGGTAAACACAATTAGAGAATTTCATCGGTCATTAGTCATCACTCAAACACAACTCAATTTAACTCTATTCACTCTCCATCTTTGTGTTATTCTCCTTTTCATAACTCAGATATGTTGGAGAATACGAAGTCTCGATATTGCAGGAGGCACCAACAATGAAATTTTAAAATATGGTGAGTGAATATTCTTATTTCAAGTTGATTAAAGTGTGTGATTAATATTATTATAAATTAGTGGAGAATAGTATTTTTTTATTGATATCTAGGTTAGTAATGGGATATTGTTTATTATTTTCAAGCAACAAATCATAAATGAGTGTCTATTGTTGTATTCTTGTTTTTATTGTTTTGTGTATTCTTGTTTCAAATATGCCATGCTTAGATCCCTTTCTAATATACTAGGTTGTTTTAAGTTTCATATATACAAGAGGTACTGTTGACGTAAATTGAGAAAATAAAGAAACTATAGATAAGTATATATATGAGATTAATATGCGGCTGATGAACTATTATTGCTGTAAGTTGAGAAAATAAAGTCTCTAATATTTGAATAACTAAAGATATGAATCAATTGCTGCCTAATGTTGCAACTAATATTTTAAGAAATTAATATTGCTGCCAATAGCCACCTAATTAACATGATGGTGGATTAATATTATGATGGAATAGAGATAAATTATAGACTATCTAATAGGATGCATGGAGGTAATTAGCCATTAATTATTTATTATTAGACTATAAGTACAGATAATTCATTTCTTGTTAAAGCTTTATAAGTACAAATAACCCGTTCGGATGATGTCACTATAGTGTGGTTTTTTTGTTTTTGCTGTTTTTTATTGTTTTGTTGGATTAACAATGTTGATATGGTATAACAGTATGCCTTTAAAAAAAAGATATGATAATATTATGTAGTAGGTTTTTTTTTTTTTTTTTTTCAATAATTTGAAAGTTTGGTATTTATCTCGCTTTTTATGTGGAGGGATATATGAATTGGCAGAAATATTTCCTATTTTATTCTTAAAATTGCCCAAAGTCATTTTTTACAATAATTTCATAGTTTGATACTTGTCCTGCGAAAAATAAAAATTCGATCCTTAAAGTGTAATAAGTGATAAAGTTAATTCATCTTTTTGCAATTTGTCCATGTTTATATCCTGGGTTTATCAAATTTAAGCCCACCCTCAAATAATTACAAAGTCCTACTAACATTAAAAGTTCATCCCAAATTAAATTCATAATAACTTGGGCAACCATTTAATTCAATTTCAATATTTAAATCTTTCACCGCATTATTCAAAGAATAAGGTTATGCTCTTTTTTAATTCATTTAGTTTTAAATTTATTTTTATTCAATTTTGATCATTTTCTTTTGATCAATATATATATATATATATTGATTATATTTTTTATTTGTTTTTTTATAATATTAACTTTTTCGCTGGTCCCCTTTTTAACATTTGAAAATACATAAATTGAAAACAAAATTAAATATTATCATAAACTAAGTTCAAAATTTAAATATATGAATGTATTGAAATATCATCGTTGGAAAAAAAATATCCCCACCTTAATTTCTTTTTTCAATTAATAATTCAATTGCTAGTTTCTACGATAATAAGTTTGTTGGTTTATAATTCATTTATCATGAAATTAAATATAAATTGTAAGTGCTTATTTATTCAAGGCAAAAACTTGTACACAATATTACATAGTGTGATTTATGTGCAATTAGCCCAAATTAGAGTGTTTTAATTTTTCGCGGGTCAGGTCAAACTCATTTGGATCTGGCGCTTTCTGATTCTTCTTCCTCGCGATCTAGGATTCATCTTTCTCGCGATCTACCAGATTTTACAACGGTGAGTTTCTAGGTTCTTCCTTTTCTTCTCTTTTTCTTTTTTTCTCTTCCTGATTCAAATCCTTCCATATTCTTTTCCCTTTCTTCAATTTTCTCATCCTCACAAATTTACAGGTCCTTCCTTATTTTTTCTCTCGATTTTCTGGCGCAGTCTTTCAAATCCTCATGCACTCTTCTGAGGATTTTTTTTTCTCGCTTGTACTGATTTTGTTCATGTGGTAACAAGTTCTTCTTCATAGGGTAATACTGTATATATGTCGTCATAATACTCTATGAATACTCATGTGTTACCATATGAACAACAATGTGTTACCTTGTGACCCATTTGTTACCTTTGTGAACATTCATATGTTACATTATGTTTTAATACGTGTTACGTAAGATATATGTGTTAAATAAGAATTGAACCTACGACCAAACACATTAACAATAGACAAGAACCATTAGACTACAACACAATTTAATAAAGATATCCTTACATAAATATATATCACGTCAACAACCAAACTTAAGGGGCGACCCGCCCGCCCCAACCTGCTTCATGACCCGCAAATTTTTATTAATTTTATCTAAAATATGTTATATTGCACATATTATTCATGTGCAATATTTCACGAAAGAGTCACTCTTTTATTCACACAGCTTCAAACATGTTTATATGTGTGAAGCCATGGAATAGATCTTCAATTTTATTCTTTTAATCAGTAATTGAATTTTGCTTTAAGTAACTGTTTATATCTTAGTACTATATCTTAAGTCCATTTTTTTTTCCCAAAGAAAAAGAGAAAAAAGAAAAGCAAGTTAATATTCTCTATTTTGGTGGTCCATTTTGACTTGTACCTTCTCCTACCTCTACTAGTACTATTACTATCTACGGATTCTTTATTTATTTATTTATTTACTATCTAGGGGTATATTGGTGGTTTTCGACCAATAGATTTTGAAAAGCTCTTGGAACAATTAATGTTACTTAAATGAGTAGGTGTATTCTCAGATTATATTATGGACCAGTGATACAATTTAAAGGAAGCTGAAATCATAATATGATTTGCTTGAAAAACAGTATTTTTTTAAGGTTTAAGTACAATTAAAAGCACCATCTTTTTCGAAATTTGCAATTTAATATTAACAAACAAATCGTCAACTTTTTTTTTTTTTAAATTCGAACTTAAGGGTAGCTTGTACCTTACCCGAAAGCTGATAACATGGTAATTTTTTTAAGATTGAATGCCACGTTATTCGCGGTAAAAATGTGTACTCTCCGTAACTTTGAATTGAAATATATATATATATCAAATTAAATATTTTAATATTAAATTTTAATTTTAAAAAATAATAATTTATTTATAGTTAAGCCTTAAATTTATATTATAATGTATTAACTCGGAAAGTTAGTATGTTATTTCTTATTGAGCGTCTTCTCCCAATAATTTTTTCGGAATTCCACAAAATAATCATTTTTCTCCCCGAAAATTGTCCCACGAAAACTCACTAAACACAACTATACACATAAGACATATATTAGATCTTATATGCACCAGGTGCATCATACATTTCATAGTGTATTTTAAAAACTTATAATTTGTTTCACTAAAATTTGCGACTCGTTACACTGAAACGTGCAATTATATTTTACGAACACAGGTTGCACATTTTAGTGTAACAAGTCGCAAATTTCAACGCAATAAGCTGCAAAATTTTAAAATACACTATAAATTGCACTATTCACCTTGTCTATGACCTACTCTAAAAGATACTAGCAGTATTTTGCAAAATGATTGAGTTATTGAATTTGAGATGCAATAGACATAGTCTAGACACACTATGGGTGGCACAAAAATGTCGAAGCAGGAAAATGCAGCCACCTGTAGGCAGACCCCCACAACACACACACACTGTTCTTACCAATCTCAATAATAATATTGCAATCTCTTCTATTATCCCATCAACAAAGATTAGAGATGTTCCACTTTCTATTTTGGAACAAACATTGCATCATTTTATGTTATTATTGTCTTTGCCAATACACTTGATGGAACTAAACTAGTCCAGGCTGTTTTGGTAATGTTTTGTGGCAGTGGTGTGGTTTTTTCTAAGACATGCTTTTGTTTTATTTTTTATCTTTAAAGTTAAACACAATAAGTGATAAATGGTGTCATTTTTTATTTTGAATTAATGACCCTAAGGTACAAAAAATAGGAAACAGTGACTCTAAGATACAAATGCAACTTTTAGTGACTCTAAGGTACAAAAAAATTTGCACTTTGTACCTGAGAGTCATAAAAAAGTTGCATTTGTACCTTAAAGTCACTGCTTCCTATTTTTTGTACCTTAAAGTTTTTTCCACTTTTATTTTTATATAATGCCTTACTCAATTTTGACAAAACTAAAAAATTTGATTGAAAATAGTGCAGGGCGTTTCGGTGCGAGTTATTTTGTGAGAATAGATATGAGATCGCTGTTATATAACCTTTTATCGATTGAGAAAATACCATTGCTAAATATAACCTTGTTGCGCCATTTCCAAATAAGGCATTCCATAATCAACCAAATGCACATAGCCCCTAACTTACCCTTTTTCTCCCTTTGAGAATCTGATTTTGACTGAAAGTGTTCTGGAAGGCTTGAGAGTAAATAATTATTGGAGTATTAAGCCATCGAAACACCTACATTCAGGCCGAATATGATACGTTGCACTCGAAATATGATGCTTCCTTATTTTTTCATGGTTTCCATATAAGATACATGAGATATACAATAAACAAGTTTTGAAAAATTTATACAAAAATTATTCTCCTATTCAATATTAGGTTTGCAAAATTTTTTATGATACTCTGGGACGATTTATTGGCAATTTAAACTCATAAATAATACTCTCTTCATCTCATACTCAATTGAACATTTTTTATTTGATTCGTCTCTTACTTGTTTTCCCTTTTCATAAATAACATAAAACTATATCACTCATTCTAACTTATACTTTTCAAACATTTTTTATTTACCACGCATATTACTGTGGACCCTATAAAAAATACACACATATTCCTCTAACAAAGAGGAATCTACTTTATCAATAAAGTAAAATTGTCTGAGATGTTCTCTATATAATATCATTCTATCACCTCATATACTAATAAGTGATTATTACATAAATATCGTGTAAACAGTAAATGTCTAATTGAGTATAAGATAAAGGGAGTATAATAAAAATATATAAATATTAGCTTTAAAATTTAAATAAAATAGAAATTTTAACATGATATATATAAATATATATGTATGACACATGTGCGGTAAAATTAAGAGAGATAGAGCGAGGGACGAAGAAATTCGCTCTATGTTAGGTGTTGCACCAATTGAAAAAAAGATGCAAATCTTACTCAAGATCTACACGTGATTTTATTATTAGTTCATGTTGCCAATCGCCCTTTCCCAAATATTTGGGATCAAAGGCTCTGCTTGTTATTATAAAACACATTAAATGTTTGAAATTCCCAAGATACGATCAAATACTGAGATGGTCAGTCCATACACGACTTTATTCTGGCTTGAATGGATGCCCCATTAGTAGACGATAAGTTTTGGTTCCCCAAGTTAGTATGTTCTTGAACTGAACATCGAGTTAAAAAAATATACATTTTATAGAAAAATATACAAATTGTTTTAATTGATAAGTAGAGTAAATTTTCAATAAAATTTTTTCATACTATAAAATTTATACCACTGTATTTATTAATAGCGATATTATTTTATAAGCGTAATAACATTAATTTCATATGACAATTTTAGGTATGTGTGTTAGTCACAAGTATTGTTATAACCGTTACACAGCAAATAAATTAAAGATTCTACGAACTCTACCGACAATCAATGGTTGTTACATTTTCACATAAACAATGGTTTTCACATGATCACTAGACATCCTATCCATAAACAGACATATATTGATGGGATCTAATTTTATCTTAACTTCGAAGTGTTCAATTTAGTACAAGAGTTCTTTTTTTGTTTTGCGACACCAAACCATTAATGGCTTAAACTTAAAATAATAAAAACCATAAGTGAAGGGATTTATTAAGTAGCACAAACATATTAAATTCATACATTAATTAAGATGTCCATTATTTGTACACAACTTAATTACCTGCATGCTTACCAAAAAAAAAATTACCTGCAAGTCTGCAACATGTCAAATCCATTTTTCACACTCATTTAGTCATTTATATTATAATTAAGCTTGCACATAGGTATACATGTTAAATCTAACGGCTTTGCAGGGAATTACATCGTGCAGTTTTTATAGAGGATCCGTTCTTTGGTACTACACCTCCAAGTTAAACTCAAAATCTTTCCCAAATGATATGCAGGTTAGAGCTTTTTCCACGTTAGATCTGGGCCTGCACTCGAAGATCCAACACACATTGACGTCCAAAGATGGAGTTTGCATGATCGGGTGATAATTATAGTGTCTTAGGTATGTTGTTTCGGGATTCACCTGCATAAATTTAGAACTTTGCGAACGACGTCACATTATAGTTTGAAATTTAAAATCATACTATAACATTAATTTGCTCTTATAAAATACACATATACACCTATTTTTCATAAAATTCAATACAATCACATCACTACTTTTATTAGTACTCTATATGTAATATAATAATATAACATCAATCACTATTAAACATTAATTTTACACGAAGCAAAAACATCACTCAACCAAAAATTCCAAAACAAACATTTATTTTGTACTATTCACCAAAATTTTTATATTTATAAGATTTTAAAATCATAAATTCCCATCAAACCTAAAATTCAGACAACCATACCACCCCAATCTCAGAATTATTTTCCCATCAGTAATACCTTGCCACTTCCAAGAGAGAGCAACTCAATTATGGCCTATTGATTTTTGTAATGGTATTCATAATTTGATTACTAAAGTCGTTGTAGATAGAGTAGGAGTATCTCATTTCGAATTCTTTTGTCCTAGCCTCTTATATTGACTGATCATCCACAACACACTTTCTCATTCCAAAATCAATACCATCTTATCCTATGTGATAAAATGAGCTCAAAATTTGATAATGTTTCGAAGTATATGGAAAACCTTTGGGTTAATAACATTTTTATCCTAAACTTTATATTTTTCTAGTTTTAATCATCGTCTTCCACTTATCGAATTTAAACTTAAAAGCACATTTTACTTTTACATTTGGTCCCATCATCAGTCGATTAATCATTAACATATAAAATCAACTATTTGAAAATATTAAATGTAATTACTTAAAAAAACACTCTCCAGCATTATATAAACCATCAAACAACGGATTAGGAAAAATAATTTGCAACCTTTCCGTTAATCTAACTTACGTAACAAGCCGAAGCGTAGAAGGTAAATACGACACTCTTGTAAATTAATTGTACAATATATTTAAACACAAGTAATATCTTTTAATAAAAATAACTAATACTCCCTCCGTCCCAATCTTATGAGATTCTCACTGTTCATAAGGATTTAGTGGAATAGTGATAAAATGATAAAGTGGTGGGGTAAGAAGAGTTGTTTATTAGTATTTTATATGATAAAGTGATAAAGTGATGATAATTGGGGGTAAAAAGTATTGTTTATTAATATTTTATATGATAAAGTGATAAAATGATAAAGTGTGTAAGTAACTTTACCATAAAGATTTAGACAAAAATATGGACTACTTTACCATAAAGAATGAGACGGAGGGATTATACTTTACTGTGTAAAATACACTTAGAATTACTATAATCTACACTTTATACAAATTTTCATTTTTTTGAAGGACACTTTGTACAATTTCTCTCTATACATAAATTACAATGTGTATAAAATGAAGGACATTTTAGTAATTACAGAGCATGAGATCTGCTTTTGTCGCCAAGTCATTATCGCCAAGATATGTGAAAGCGACATCCAATATTTTATTCAACAAACAATTATTTTTTCACACGCACAATTTTTTTAAACCAAAACCACTTGCTTTTTTCCTCTATGAGAGAGAGAGGAAAAACAAGAAAACATGGAGAGAGAGTGGTTGTATTATTATTTAGGGGGACAAGAGCGTATCTGGGAAAATCCTCAAATTCGATTCAGTTTGCTTTAGAAAGAGAAGATATACATTACACACATCTCTTTTAAAATATAATAATTTCTCCCTTCCATTAAAATGTGAAAGCTTATGATCAGCTGCCGTACATTGTATCCCGAATTGGGTAGCTGTTTTCTTGAAAATATTATACTCTTTTGGTTGTGTGAGCTAGTTTGGTCAAAGATGAAATCTTTCGTGGTTTGATTTTTGTTTTTCTGAGTTGTGACTTGTGAGGAATGTGAAGTAGTATTATTTTAAAGAAAAGGGGGTCAGAAGGCCGTTGCTTTAATTGCCTGCCTGCTGCAATTAAACTGAAACTTCACGCTTTCTAGTGAAACCCTATGCATGATAGAGGTTGCTCTTCTTTCTTTTGTCATTTTTGAAGAAAACCCCTTTTCGTATTAGTGACCAATTATTATAATAGGGCTTCTTTTTTCTTTGGAATTCGAGCAAGGTTTCGTCTTTTGAGGTTTCTGCAACAAGGGCATGCTTTGTTTGCAATTGTGGAGGAATATATTACTCAAATTCTTTGAATAAACAGAGGGGTTTGGTTTGGTTTGGTTTAGGTTTAGTTTGTTTTGTTTTAGTTTCACTGTCCTCAAATGCGGATGATTATTGGGTCACACCAGACAATTTTTTGTAATGATGGGCTTCTTGGAGTTTTTAAAGAGAGCCCTTTTCTTGAAATTCTTGAAAAGTGATTCTTGAAAAGTTGCAGTCTTTAACAGTTAAATAGGGTTGGGGAATTCTTTAGGTTGTTAAAGATGGGTGAGAAACGGCAGCAGGGTCACCACACGGTATCTGTAACAGTGAATGAACCGTTGAGTACCAAGAAAAAGCACTCTTTGATACTGAATTTAGCTTCGGATATAAGGGTTTTGGCGATTTATATTGTGATAAGTTTCTTTGTGGGTAAATGGATTTATGAGCATTTGGACGATGAACAGCAGATGAGAAGGAAGGAAGTGCTTGTGGGGATGTGTGAACAGAGGGCAAGAATGCTGCAGGATCAGTTCAATGTTAGCGTTAATCATGTTCATGCTCTTGCCATTCTTGTTTCCACTTTTCACTATTACAAGAACCCTTCTGCAATTGATCAGGTTTGTAATTGGGTTCTAGTGTTTTCTTGATTTGTGTAATTTTGTGGGTAGTTTTGACCAGGGTTTATATAGGGCTTTGTGGTTGGGTGATGGAAATATTTAATTTGTGATTTATGGGTAATGTGGGATTTTCAATGTTGTTTGAATTCTTGTTTGGGATGTTTGTTTTAGCCGTTGAAAACCGAAAACCGTTAGAGGGGTTCTTGAGGGCTCTTTTGAATTTGCAAATTGCAGACAAGAATTGCTTTCAAGATTGTTTAGTAGTAAAAATGGTTAGTGTTTGCACAATTTGTTGAAATTAGAAGTTGAATGCTTGGTGAAAGGTAAAATATTAGGCAATAGTAGAATCATCTGGAAGCATACCTTTTAGTAATACAACTAATACCCATTTAAAACGCACTCGAATTACATAGTGTAACTTGTGCATATCAGTGATTTCCTGTCTTAGTTACTTTCTTAGTTCAAAGTTGAAATTTGCTCCCATGCAAATGAGTGACGATTGTGGTAAATGCAGGAAACATTTGCAGGATACACAGCAAGAACTGCATTCGAGAGGCCATTATTAAGTGGGGTGGCCTATGCACAGAGGATTCTGAATTCCGAGAGGGAAGAATTCGAAAAACGAGCTGGGTGGACTATTCGAACGATGGAGAAACAGCCTTCCCCAATTAGGGACGAGTATGCTCCAGTCATTTTCTCTCAAGAAACTGTATCCTACATTGAATCACTTGATATGATGTCAGGAGAGGTAACTCACTATTCTGTTTGATCATACCTTTTTCATCTACTTCCACTCGTGTAATTTTCATATCCCGATTTTTTACTACAGGAGGACCGTGAAAACATTCTGAGGGCTCGGGCTACTGGTAAAGCTGTTCTCACTAGCCCATTTAGGTTGCTGAATTATCATCTTGGCGTAGTTTTGACTTTTCCGGTTTACAATTCCAAGCTCCCAGTTAATCCAACTGTGCAAGATCGCATTAAGGCAACAGTAGGGTAAGCACTTGTTCTAGTACTTAAAATTCCAATGTAATAATATGAAGTAATTCTTGTGATTTTAATAATACAATGGATATAGGAAAACTGATCAATAAAACAGTGAAAATGCTGTAATTAATTTCGTATAAAGTTTTTACATCGTTGCGTCGTGTACTGTAGACCTCTATTATACCATTATAAACTCTTAGAGCAGGTGCACTATCGTTTTGATCTTAGTTTTTTTTTCCCCACCTTGCAAATGAAGATTGTTTCAAGTTTCAAACATTGTGTATGCACGTCTTTGTAAATCTCCACTCTGCAGTAGGGCATTAGGGATTTCAAAAATAGGGTAACACTCATATACACCAGTTGTACGGTGCAACTGTACACACTGATACTTTTCAATAAAAAATAACTAATGTTTTTCAGCGAAAACAACTAATACTAACAAATTAATACCTTTCGTATACACATGAGTTGCATGGTGTCTACAAGTTTTTGTCTCTGAAATTAAACTTAGAATGAGCCTTATTTTTTCTTTTCTTGTTTACAACCATTAAAATGTTAATGTCAATTAGGTACCTCGGTGGAGCGTTTGACGTTGAATCACTCGTTGAGAATCTACTGGGGCAGCTTTCTGGTAACCATGAGTTCACTGTTAATGTATACGATACAACCAACTCTTCTGATCCTTTGGTCATGTATGGCCACCAGTCTCAAGAAAGTCATATGTCCCTTAAGCATGTGAGCAAACTCGATTTTGGAGACCCATTCAGAAAACACGAGATGATATGTGGGTATGTGATAAAATCATCTGATCATTTCCTAGTCATTTGATTATACCATAATAATAAAAATAAATATAACTTCCATATTAAGTTGAGACATTCTGTGTTTGATTTTTGCCTCTAGGTACCTTCACACGGCTCCTACATCGTGGTCAGCTTTAACAACAGCGTTCTTTGTCTTTGTGATTGAAGTTTTAATTGGATATATGAGTTATGGTGCAGCCATTCACATTAAGAAAGTTGAAGATGATTTCCATGAAATGGAGGGATTGAAAGTTCAAGCTGAAGCTGCTGATGTGGCCAAATCTCAGGTTCGATTTCAGCTTTTGTTCCTCGTGAAATATCTTACCCCATGCTTCAAAGTTCTTGACCACCTGAATCTTGATGTCCCTATCTGTGCAGTTTTTGGCCACTGTTTCTCATGAAATCAGAACTCCCATGAATGGAATCTTAGGTATATATCGAAGTCTTTTAAATGATTTAAGGGAATACTACCCAAGTCATCTTGAAGTTCAGTTTTTTTTTTTTTTTTTTAAAAAAAATTCTTTTGAGAAAGGTTTGTATTTTCTCACAAAACACCAACTCAATTGGTGCAATTTGTAAGAAAACAAACTTTCATGGGTTTTGTTGCTAACCTTAAAGGTAAATTTCTTAATTTTTCCTTTATCAAATTTTGTGATTATAGGAATGCTACAGTTGTTGCTAGACACAGAATTAAGTTCGACCCAAAAGGACTATGCTCAAACAGCTCAGGCTTGTGGAGAAGCATTGATAACCTTGATAAACGAAGTGCTCGACCGTGCAAAAATTGAAGCTGGAAAGCTAGAGCTCGAGGCAGTCCCATTTGACCTTAGGTCAATTCTAGATGATGTTTTATCCTTGTTTTCTGAGAAATCTAGGCGGAAGGGCGTTGAGGTAAGTCTAAAGGGTTGTTGGAACCTCATTTATTATGAAAGTAGTGAAATTAATGTTTGATTTGGAAAATCTTGATAAATAGTAATAATGTGTTTGTTTTGAGATCTAAATATGGTAGGATTTTAATTTTATGACAAATCGATGTATAAGAGTGTGATATTGCTATATGATTGTTGATTGTAATTGTAATGATTAAATGATTCTGTAAGAATTAGTATGTTTTATTGGAAGTTGCAAAAGTAAGAATAAAAGGTGTGTAAAGTGATACATAAAATAAGAGTGGAAATTGGAGGCTGGATAGAGTATGGTGTAGGACAAAAAGTTATTTATAGGGTTTATATGCATTTGTACGGTGGATACAGATTCTAAAATCCTAAAGTAGATCCCAATTCTGGTTTTCAAATCCCAAATCAAACATACCCTTAAGGCGCTTGTTTGTTTATAATTCTACTTTTAGTTATGTAATTAACTGGAAAGTGCAGTTGGCTGTTTTTGTTTCAGATAAAGTACCCGAAATTGTTGTGGGGGATCCGGGAAGATTCAGGCAGGTCATCACCAATCTTGTTGGGAACTCAGTAAAAGTAAGTGCAACAATCAAATCTACTCTTTCATCCTTCTTTCTTTTTTCTTTTTTCTCTTCAAAAGAATAATATAACATTATTCCTTTTCATTTTAATGTTTCAACAGTTCACCGAGCAAGGACATATATTCGTTCAAGTCCACTTAGCTGCACAAGCCAAACCCATGATGGATTCAAAAGCTGAAAACGGAGAATCAGACTGCCCGAAACAATCTTGTCTTCAAAAGTTCAATAATCTGAGTGGTAAACAAGCTGCTGATGATCGAAGCAGTTGGGAAACCTTCAAGCATATAGATGAGGAATTCGTAAACGATAATGCTTCCCAGAGTGTCAACTTGATGGTGTGTGTTGAAGACACTGGCATTGGTATCCCAGAACACGCACAACAACGCGTGTTCACGCCATTTATGCAGGCAGACAGTTCGACTTCTAGAAACTATGGGGGAACGGGTATAGGGTTGAGCATCAGTCAGTGTCTTGTGGGGCTAATGGGTGGTCAAATGGACTTTATTAGCCTTCCTCAAATCGGGAGTACGTTTTGGTTTACTGTTGAGTTCAAAAGATGCGAGAAAAGTTCTGTTATGAATGTGAATAAATCTCTCCCTGATGATCTACCTACTACGTATAATGGGTTAAAGGCACTTGTAGTTGATGAGAAGCCGGTTAGAGCTGCTGTTACAACGTATCACTTGAAACGACTTGGGATTCAAACGGAAGCTGTGAGTAGCATCAGAACAGCAGTTGCTGTTTTTGGGAAATATAGCGCTCTGATTTCTAAGTAAGCCCATCGTTTATTGTCCTTTTTTCTTTTCTTACTAGGCATTCACAAGAATTTCAGTGTTGATTGCTTTACCTATGTTCTTCTTTTTGGCCGAATCCTGTTACTATACTTAGGACTCTTTTTTTCACTCTTTCAAATGATGTAACTGGTGCAATTTTGACTCAAACTGACCAAAGTTTGACACACAGAAAAACTGAAATATATAATGAGAAGTATTAGTTCATATGGAGAGAAGCATTACTTCATACAAAATAAAGTATTAGTTTGTAGGCTGAACTGTATTTGCACGTTGAATTGTTACTCTTTTGTTGCTGGAAAAGAAATTGTACATGGGCTTCTTTTCATATTTATTTACAAAACTGAGGTATATTTACTGCACAACTGACCATTCTATATGTTAATGTCGTGTTGGAAACTTCGACACCTTTTTCTTTTTCCCGTTTTCTGTTTCTTGAGAAGAAACTTCATTTTGCATTACATGTCTTTTCCTCGTACACCATTGTTTTTTAACTCCATAAAATATACCACAAACTATGTAATCTGAGTATTTATTCACCCTTTTTTGTGACAGAAACGAAAAGCTACCAGATATCATTTTTGTCGAAAAGGATTCTTGGATTTCCAGTGAAGAAGACGGTTCTATGCAGTTATCAAACTGGAGACAAAATGGGCACTCTTACAAACTCCCAAAGTTGATCCTTCTTGCAACCAAGATCACTGCTGCCGAGTCCGATAAAGCCAAGGCAGCCGGCTTTGCTGATACCGTGTTCATGAAACCTCTGAGAGCGAGTATGGTAGCTGCGTGCTTGCAACATGTTTTGGGAATTGGCCAAAAAAATCAACACGAAAGAGACGTGCCTAACCGATCTATAGGTAAACGTGGCTTGCTTTTCGGGAAGAAGATGCTTGTGGTCGATGATAATATAGTGAACCGGAGAGTTGCCGCTGGGGCCCTTAAAAAGTTTGGTGCTGAAGTGCAATGTGTCGCAAGTGGCCAAGAAGCTCTCAAATGGCTTCAGATACCACATGATTTTTGCGCATGCTTCATGGATATTCAGATGCCGGAAATGGACGGGTACGTATTTTGAAACTTTGATGGAATTATTTTCTCGATTTATTGTTGATAGAAATATACAAACTTGTGTTTGCAAAAAAATAAAAGTTGAGAGAAAAATTGCTTAATAATAAAAGTAGTTAAAAAGTTGAATGTTTGGTAAGAGGTAAAAATATTAGAGTAAAAGTAGAATCTGTTAAAGTCGTACCTTCTCAGTTTTTAAATTTCAGTTCTAGGTGATTAATTTAAGATTTATTTTTTATTTTTTTGTCTTGTAAGTTTGCCGATTTTTGGTTTCAGAACACTCCACTTTCACGAATTGAATTTCATCCTGTTAATTTCCAAAATTTAACTCTTTAGTCAATTTTAGCCTTTTTACTGGCTACAATAACTGAGCAACTGATTTTGAGCTGATGTGGTTTGTTCAAAGACTAAAAAAGTTGAACTTTGAAAGTTAACACGACCAAATTCAATTTGAGAAAGTGAATGTCCTGAAATTGAAAAAACTCAAATCAACTTTTGAAAAGCAGACGCTGATTAAACAATCAGGTTAAAGCTATCGCAAACACCCCCATAGAAAAGAGATCCAATTCCAAATTATTACTTTGTATAAAAAGGACTCCCATGTGGGATCGTAATTCATTACATAAGAGCTGGACACAATAAGTATAAGCAGTAAGCGTTGACCTCTTACTTTGCTCGTTTTTAGGTTCGAGGCAACTCGTCTCATTAGGGAGATGGAGAGGAAAGCGAATGCACAAACAAACTGGGGTGAAGGAGCTACAAGAAAGACCGAATTGCATATACCTATACTGGCAATGACAGCCGACGTTATACACGCGACATTAGATAAGTGTTTAGAACGTGGCATGGATGGATACGTTTCCAAGCCTTTCCAGGAAAAAAGTCTCTACCAGGCTGTCGCCAAATTCTTCGAACCCCCCAACCCCGTTTCAAAATCAGACCAAGTTTCTTGATCTTTAACTGAATTAACAGAAACCAGCAAATTTTCCTCGTTCTCCTGGTGGTGGCTGTTCTTTGGGACGTGCGAGGGTGCTCGTTTCTTAAGGTAAGACTTGGTCAGCTTCTCGTATAACAGTGAAGAAGCCGGTGCTATCCCACTTGTATGTAGACTGGCGTGGGGAAGGAGCGGAAGGTGTAAATTTAAGGGTGTTCGATGAATTCTTGATGATATGATGAGGTAAAGGTATGGAAGGCAATGGAGACACTATTCATTGGGTTTGTATCTATCTTCTTTATGTTGTACATGTGTTGTATCTAGATGCTATGTGGTAAAAAAATGACTTTCCACGGATTACTTTGTCATATATTCTTTATCGACAAATTCTTGTATGAGATCGTGTAATGTTCTATGTGTCGTGAGAAGAATGTCTGTTCCATTTTTCACTTACCTCACAAATTTTAATTGTTTATGATGTACAATGTAGCAATTTCAGAGAAATGTGGTGGAGATTCAGAAAAGCCTTTCTTTATGTATAAGCAGAAAGAAATTAACGTCCAACTATATGATTACTTAAATACTAACAGCTAAGATACACCAGTAGAAACTCCCGCGCCTCTTGGGTTGTTCAGCCAGTGAGTGAAGGAGATGTCTCGTACGTTACTGTCTCTAGTAGAGAGCCACGACCAGGACCTGGCCTTAATTTCTTCCCAGACTTGTGTAGTTGTCGGTAAATCTCCATTGAAGACCAGATTATTCCTGACGTTCCAAAGAGTCCATGTAACCGCCACCCACATTGTGTCCGCGATTTTCGAGTCCTTGCCAAGATTGATGAGATGGCCATTTTGAAGAAAGTTTCTTGTGAAAAGGAGCATTTGAAGAAAATGTGTGGTATGTCCTCGTCATCCGTCGAGCAAAGGCCACAAGCGGGGTTGCTGGCGAGTTGGGACATGCCTCGTTTGATAAGGTTGTCCTTCGTCGCAAGATGACCCCTGAGGAGTTTCCAATTGATGGCTTGTGCCCGTCTCGGTGCGTAGGAACTCCAGATTTTCTTGTAAGCTTTCTTCGGCACGATTCCTTTGCCATTTGCCTGTGCACGCTGATTAAGGTAAGAGTATGCTGCCTTGGTTTGATAGAATCCGTTCCTTGCAACATGCCATTCCCACCTGTCTTTTGAGTCCTGCTGTAAACGTAACCTGCCAATATAAAGCATTAATTGATAAAATAACGTAAGTTCCCTAGGAAGTAATTGCCTAGACCATTTAAAATCCTAACTCCAACCCTCCGTTCCCTATTCCCCCATCTCTCCTATCACACACTCAATCTAAACAATCTATTGAATCTCACACTGAAGCTCACATTTTCCATCCATACATCCCTCCAAAAAAGAGTTTCCCTCCCATCTCCCACGATTCGTTTTATCTCACTTCCCTGTCCCTCACTCACCATATCCCGAAAAACCTCACCGACTTCCTCCCACCAGCTTGAGCTCCCTCGTCTCACTCTACTCCCCCTTGTCCCGTTTTCTCTCACTGTGTCTCCCTCAATGAGCTCACTCAATCCCCCATATTTTGACCTAATCACTCTAGCCCATAACCTCCCCGGTTCATTAATGAATCTCCATACCCACTTCCCCCCCAATAAGGCCTTATTAAAAGTCCCTAAATTTTTTATCCCAAGCCCTCCCTTACTTTTCTCATTGCACACATCTTTCCAACTTACCCAAGCAATATTATAATTATTTTCACTTCTCCACCCCCCCCCCCCGACCCCCCCAAAGGAATTTTCTTTGAAGACTAATTAATTCACTAAGGGTTTTCTTTGGAACACGGTAAAAGGATAGACAGTAGATTGGTATCACCGATAACACAACTTGGACTAATGTAGTTCTCCCCCCAAACGATAGTTGTTTATCGTCCCATTTTGCTAACCTTTTCCGGACCTTACTTACCAAATCTTCCCATGCTGCCGTTTTCTTGTGGTTGACTCCCACGTTTATCCCTAGGTATGTCAGCGGACCCTTATCGATTTCACAACCCAACAAATCTGCTCACTCTCTCAGCACCACTTGGTTCGAATTCATCCCCCACAGCCTGCTCTTGCTGAAATTTACGCTGAGACTAGACAATGCTTCAAAGTAACAAAGTATATACTTAATTGCCCAGATGTTCTCAAGCTTAAATGGACACATAAAGATAGTGTCGTCGGCGTATTGTAAGTGGGATATTTTTACCTTGCTAGCTCCTACTTCCACCGTTTCCAATAGTCCGAGATGAACAGCTCGTTTGACGAGAAGGCTAAGCCCTTCCGCGACGATGAGGTAGAGAAATGGTGAAAAGGGGTCTCCTTGTCTAAGACCCCTTTCAAGCTTGAATTCCTTGGTCGGGCTCCCATTAACAAGTACCGAAGCCGATGCCGTCGAGAAACATTCCATTATCCATGCTCTCCATTTTGAGCTAAAGTTCATTCCAGTCATCATTTTATTTAGGAAATCCCAACATACCGAGTCATATGCCTAGGCAAAGTCTACCTTGAGAATGGCCCATTTCCTTCTTTTCTTCTTAGCTTCATGCATAGATTCGTTCAACACCACAATGCCATCCACTATCTGTCTTCCCCCAACAAACGCCGACTGGTTTTCTGAGATAACCGAGTCTAAGCCTTTGCTAAGTCTCAATGCTAGTACTTTGGCAATAATCTTGTAGAGGCATCCGATTAGGGAGATGGGTCGGTAGTCGTTCAGAGAGGAGCCCCTATCCTTCTTGGGGATTAAAACAATGAAGGAGGGGTTCATCCCTTTGACTATCTTGCTAAATTTGTGAAAATCCTGCATCATCTTGGTGATGTCATGTTTCAAGAGTGGCCAATTTTCTTTGACAAACCCAAAAGAAAAGCCATCCGGACCAGGGCTTTTATTCGAGTCGCACGACCATATGGCTTCTTTGATTTCTTCTTCCGTGAAAGGGGCTGTCAAGAAGATGTTCTCAGGTTCTTCAAATTTTGTTGTGAAGAAGGCCTCTGTAAGGGAAGGTCTGGACTGTGTTTGCTTGCTGAATTGAGCTTTGAAGAAATTGAACACTCCATCTTTCACCCCAGTAACCGAATCTGTCCATATTCCTTCAAAATGCATGTCGTCAATGCCATTAGCTTTATTCTTCCGATTTATCCAGCTGTGGTATAGGCTTGAAATAGCATCTCCTTCTTTGATCCACTTGGCCTTGGATTTCTGATAGAGTAGCTTCTCCTTCCAGATGAGAGCCCTTAGAAGTTCTGCAAAGCACTGCTTTCTCCGGATAATTTCTCCATCGTCGAGGCCTAGAGTATCATCAATCTTATCGAGCCTCTCAATTTCATATTTCTTCTGTGTTATATTCAAATCCAGTAGTCCAAATGTTTCCTTGTTCCAAATCTTGAGGTCTTGAGTAATTTCAGCTTTTTCTTGAGGACAAAGCCTCCCCATCCGTTGATTTGATAGCCTGTCCATTTGGAATTGATGAATCCCTTAAAGTCTGGATGTGAGAGCCAGCCACTGAAACACCTAAAGGGTTTTGGGCCCCAATCCTTTCCAGGAAAGTCGATGTAGATTGGACATTGACCGATGTTGTTCGTCCCAAGCTTTTCAGTATACCGCCATGCCATTTGTTCAGCCATTCATTATTGATAAGAGCTCTGTCGAGGCGGCTTTTGCACGAGCCATCTGGTCTGTACCATGTGTATGACCTGCCAGATAGTGGTAAGTCGAGCAACTGATTTCTGTTTATAGAATCATCATAGGCCTCCATGTCTCTGTCATCATGTGTTTCTCCTATGCCACTTCTCTCGTTCCGAGTTCTAACCACGTTGAAATCGCCGACCACACATATACATTTGTCCCCTTGCTGTTCAATTAGCTGACTCAATGCTTCCCAAAGTTCAACCTTTTCTGAGTGCGGCTGAGGTGCTTACACATTAACAATACAACATGGTTTGCCATCCTCCCTCCAAAACCCCTCAACGGCCAAGTATCCACTCTCATTCCATGAGTTAACCATACAAAAAGCAGATTTATTCCATATTGTCAGTATCCCACCCGAAAGGCCATCAGAATTTTTCCAAACACTATCAAAATTAAGATTGTTCCATATAGATTTGCAAATAAAATTCTTCATTACCTCGAGTTGTCTCCTGGATGCAGCACAAGTCGGTGTTGAGTTTGGTAAGCCTCTCCCTTAATTCTCAACGTTTCTCCCTTTTCCCGATACCTCCGATGTTGAGACTTAAAATCTTCATTGGATAATTCCTTTCCCTCTCTTCTTCTGCTTCCTCAATGGTTTCTTCTTGCATCACAGGGCGGCACCATCAATACATCTGACCAATTCCCCATGACGTCGTTAGGGCTACATGATTCTTCATCGTCGTCCATTAAATCCTCTTTCTCTTCACGAACCTTAATGAAAAAAGATCTTCCATCTATGGACACTTCAAGTGGGTTTCTAGGAATCTCTGGAAAGGAGATTTTCATAAGAAATCCTTGGGTATTGAAGCTTCCGTTTGGATTCGGTATCTTCATCCACTTTTACCATGGTGCCATACCTGCATGATATAAGGCCAAAAAAACGAGGGCACCAGGCATGTAGCAGAATACCATACCAGTTTGTCCAGATTAATCTTCTGTTATTCATGCCGTCTTCACTCCAAACTCGAACCAGTTTGCCAAAGACTCATAGTCTGGAATTTTTTCCTCCTTCTCCTGAGGTTGCACAAGTACCATGTCTCCTCCCAAAAACTTTACGTTCCATTCCTCCCCCGCTTCCTCCTGAATGTTGTTGCTTACCTCCGGCCAAGGGCAGGACTCTTTTAACTTACCTAGCATACAAAATTGCAGCCATCTCTTGTCCTCTTCCGATGTCGAAAACTGCATACCCGAAGATTTGTGGATGCGTTCTTCTGGTTTGTTCTTGTATGCGTCTGCCTCGCTCACTGGAATATTATGGGTCGATTCCCCCCTTGCCATCTGCTTATACGAAACATTGTCCTTTCAGAATGCACTTTTTTCCACTGGTACTCTTATAGTCTTGTTGTCTTTCTGCTTCTCCGAACCTCTAGAGAACCTCGAGGGTTTGCCCTCAACTTATACGATCCAAACCATATGTTATTTAGCTTATCCTCTATTGTTCTTACATTGATGTCTATCCCGAAACGAACGAACCCGAACCTGTTCCCGTTTTTGTCTCTTCTTTGGGGGATGAAGAGATCCCTGACTTTTTCGATCTGCTTCAACCTGGAATAGAGTTCATCCCACGTGCACGACTCCGGAAAGTTCTGCAAAAAGAATGTTACACACCGATTGTTGGTTTCCCATACATTAGTCCAACTGGATTTCCTTGATACCAATCTATCCTCTATCCTATGGCTGGGGTTCCTAAGGTTAGGTTTCTGCCTCACCGGTTGCCACTCGAAAGAAGGGTGAAAAGATCGCAGCCTAAAACCTACCCTGCCGTCCACTTTCTTTCTCTCTCTCTCTACCTCTCATCTCTCCTAAAGTTGTCTGGCTAAATGAGCAGATTCTGCCCAGGGCAGAATCATTAAAAAATATTTGTCCTCAATCAAGCCCACCCAAGAATCTGACCTCAAGCAAGCCCACCAAATCTAAAATAGCCTTTTCTGCCCAGGGCAAAATCTGCCCACCAAGAATTACCCTATTGAAAAATGCAACTTGTTTACACTGAACTGTTCAATTATTAATATAAAAATATAATTGCACGCTTCAGTGTAAACATGTATTTTTTCAATGTAATAAATTGCACCATGATGCACATGAAATCCACCCCTCCACAAATTTTACAGTAATATTTAGTAGTAAAATGCTTCCAAAACACCTAACTTTAAGAAAAATCATATATAATTACTTCGCATGGCCAATTGGCCATTAATTATTTCTTGCACAAGTTCGGCCCAATTTGTACACATATAAATAAATAATTCTTTTATCAAAATAATATATAAATAGAAAATACAAGACATCAAAGCTGCAAGATAGAAAGAGATGCAAACCAGAAACAAAGTTAATTGCAACATTAGTCCATTCTGCAATTTACAACATCACACAACTAAAAACTCAAACTTAGGTGGTAATAATTGTTGTGTATCAAAATATCGGGATTAGGGATTTAGATGTGACTTAGGATCTTGATGACACAAATAAGTAATAAGGAGATAAGAGTTGTATTAATTGCTCATGATTGTTAAGAGAATAAGTGTTCTTCTTAAATGCAAGAAGTAAATTGGTAAGAGGTTTGGTATGATATGAATTATCTAGTCATTTGGGTCATAAATGAGCCCTATTTATAGTGTTTGAGTGAGTGGAGCTTACTCTCCCGGATTACAAGTACAATGGGCCGAAAGTCTCCCTGCAAAATATTAAATGTTACAAGATTGATTTGATCTACCTCTGGAGGTCGCCCGAGGTTTGGCGACCTCGCAGGCTTCATTTGCACACCGACCAAGGTAATTTTCAAATTTGCAGGGAATTAGCCGTTTACGTACACTGACAAGTCATTCAATTTTGTCCTTCGCCGAAATCTTTCTGATTTAAGCCTAGTTAAGGAAAGATTTCCTGTACCAAATATATGTCGCATGTCTTGTCATAGTTAATATACTTACCTCGGACTAATTCGAGGTCGCCGAACTCGCTGCAAGTAAAATCATATCTGTTGGGGCCACATATCCACAGGACGGCCATCATCCGGGGTGCGGCGGCCGAGGTCAATGATAGACAACCATCATGGCGTATCAAAAGGTGGTGAACCGATAATTGGCGGCGACCATCCGGGAACGGGTGCGACCACTTTGGTCGATAACCTCGGGCGACCACCCTGAGTTGTTGGTGATAAGCATGGAAAAGATTTGGATAATTAATGATGCATTAATAACGCAAATATCGCGGGGATCAAGCTTGGCAGGTGTATCTTGGGGCGAAGATCACGACACTTAATGATGGAAATCGTCCTCGGCTGCGTGTAACCCTAAAGGGCCGAAGGATCCAGCCCACGGAAGGAGTCTAACCTAGCCTGTAAATCTATAAATATCATTTGTATGACACATTGTAAAGGGACGAAACTCATAGCATTTAGGCAGATATTATATTGAATTTTCTGGCTTGGTATTGCCCCCGGACGTAGCCACATTTCGGTGAACTGGGTCACCAAACTTCGTGTTTTTTACTTGCTTTGATCCATCGTTTTACTCTGTGAGTTATTGTTGGTACATCGAGATAATTACGGCTACAACAATTTGGCGCCGTCTGTGGGAAATCACCGTTGCTATCGAAACCCACAAATCTATAAGAACTCACGAAAAGCAATGGCGCAAAGCAAGGTACCGATCACTAGCCTCGAGACCGACCCTCGCAATGGGGCAGAAGCCTCCCTATCCTCGGAGTCAAGGCCCACGCCCCGATGGATGCGGCGAATGAACAAAACTGGGGTCAAATCTTCAAGACCCCCGCGAAGATGAAGAACGATTGGGTGTACTTGCGCAAGCGAAACCTGAACTTCGACGATGATGATGACCAGCAACCCATCGTTAAGTCCACCCGCCCGGTGCGGCGACCAAGGGGAAGGCCCAATTGGGAGGACAACTCGGCCTCAACCAAGCCATCTCGGCTTCGAAGGCTATCCACCTCCCAAGAGAGGGGGTGAACAGGGCCTGCCACGCGGACGGGCACCCTGAAGGACCACGAGATAATACAATTTTCAACCGACTGGGGGATATCCCGGCGAACAACTCAGTTTTCAATCGGCTGAGAGATAACTTAATCCAAAAGAGGCCGAATCCTGTGGAGGACGAAGTGAATTCTCACCCCCTAATCATGGTCGAAGCTGGCGACCACCCGGAAAGGTTCAGGAATGAGCCACACATATCGACAATGAGCCAGCTCAGCACCCCCAGCGATCAGTGAAATACCCGAGCAAATCAGCGGGATGCCAAGCTCAACGCCCTGAGATAAACGGTCCGAGCACTTCAGGAGAGAATGGATAACCAACCGGCCCCCGCCGGGAAAGCGACCAACATGGCCCTCCCTCTGTCGCCCCTCAGCGCAACCATCGCGGAAGCTCCAACGCAGGCCAAGATCAACACAACGTCGATTGATCAATACAGTGGGGACTCCGACCCAAGAATGCACCTCACCAAGTACAACTCATACATGACGTCCTTGGGGGCTTCCGACGCAACCATGTGCCAGCTATTTCCCCTCACTCTGAACGAGCAAACATCCAAGTGGTTCACATCTATCGCCCCTCAGTCCATCAACTCTTTTGAGCAATTGGGATGGCTCTTCATGGGTCACTTCACAGCCATAGCGCCCAGGCCTGCAGGGAAGCAACGACTGGCGAATGTCAAGCAGGGCGAAGATGAGACTGACAGGGCCTACCTGGAAAGATTCTAGATGGAGAGCCAGTAGGTGACGAAGCCAAGTTGTTGGGCATAATCGCCGGACTAAGGAAGGGAACAAAGTTTTGGTGGAATGTGACAGCCTATTATCCGGCGACCTACGTGGAGTTCAGAGCCCGTGCGAGCGATATCATCAACACCATGGAACTCTTGGCAGCCAGGATGGGAGACGGAAAGAAAGTCGCACTCCCCAAGACGAATAAGAAACTAGGACAGTACAAGACACCAGGCCATCAAGCTTATCGAGGACTTTAACATGTCACCCGGACGCATCTTCACACAGATCAAGGACAAACGTCTACTGGGGGAGCCCCGACCCATAAAGAAGACTGATGGTCGGCAAAGCCCCGCGAAATACTGCCACTACCACGAGATGGTCGGCCATAACGCTAGTGCATGCTGCGACCTACTAAAGCAACTCTGGAAGCTGTACGAGGAAGGAATATTGCACGAATTCGTCAGGAAGCCGCAACCCAGGGATAACCGTGGGAGAGACGATAACCCCCCACAATAGGATAAGGTCGACAAGAAGGTAGAAGGACAGAGAGGTGGTCGACAGGCTCCCCCCATGCCCCTAAACAAGGACGAAAGGGTAATCCACGCCTTATCCCCACTCGGGATGGTGGGAGGCCTCTCCGCACTAACCTCGTTATCAAAAAGACATCAGAAGGCCGAACTAAGATAGATGGGCAACACAGTCCAACTATGCCTACCGGTGAATGCAACTACGCAAGAAAGCAATCGAATCCAATTCGGCGAACAAGACAAAGTAGGCGTCATATACCCGAACGCCGACCACCTGGTCATCTCTGCCAAAATCATGGGAGTAACAGTCAAATGACTGTTAGTCGACAGCGAGGCATTTTGCAACATACTGTTCAAGAAAACCTTTGACGAACTCGGTGACTACCACAACTATCTCGAGCCGAGCGAGCATCTGCCGAGAGGTTTTGGCGACGCTAAGGTGAAGCCCCACGGGATCATCCGTTTAGCAGTAGAACTAGTTTCCTCTATAGATAGGGCTGTTAGAGCCACAAAGCTTTGTGATTTCCTTGTAATCGACCTACCGTCGACCTTTAACGGTTTCCTTGGTAGGCCGTTTGAGCACGAGTTCGAGGCTGCGTCCTCTACGTATTATTTCTGTGTAAAATTCCTCACTTCAGATGGGGTGGTCGGCACCGTTAAGGGTGATCAACTTGATGCAAGAGAATGTTCAATTTATATCCAGTCTCATTTAAATTATAGCATCCAAGAAATTGCACACACAAAATGTCAAAACGACCCGATGAAAACCGACCTCAACGAACAAATAAGGAGAATCGACCAAATAGGCAAATAAATGAAGATCTGAACCAAGGCTGGGACCCGAGCCAGGCGATTTCATTATCCAATGAACAATCTATGACCCAAGAGAAAACTAACAATGAGCAACACCAGACGAAGAACTCGAGAAAGTCAATGTGGACCCAGCCCGACAAGACTTAGAGGTCATAATCGGCTCCAAAATCGCGACGGAACTAAGAGGGCAGCTGGTCAACTTCTTCAAACGCAACTTAAACGTGTTTGCCTGGTCCCACAAGGATATGGTAGGCATCGACCCCGAGGTCATCTGCCATCAGCTGAACATCGACCCCGACAGAAAACCAGTCACCCAAAAAAGAAGAAAATTCGGACCCGAGAAATATGCTGAGTTGGCCGAAGAAGTAAAGAAGTTGCTTGATAATGAACTAATCATGCAAGACAATCAACCCCAGTGGGTGTCAAATGCCGTCCTAGTCAAGAAAGTGAACCGATCGTGGAGACTATGCATCGACTTCACCGACCTGAACGAGGCACGCCCCAAGGACTTCTTCCCCATGCCACATATCGACCACCTGATCGACAACAAAGCCGACCACGAAATGATGTCATTCATGGATGCTTTCGCGGGTTACCACCAAATAGCCATGCACAAAGATGACCAACATCATACCTCATTCCTCACCGAAAAGAACATGTACTGTTTGAAGAGAATGTCATTCGGCCTAAAAAATGTCGGGACAACATACCAACGGCTGGTAAACCAAATGTTCGTAGAAGAAATCAGGAAAACCATAGAGGTATATGTGGATGACATAGTCGAGAGAAAGGAGGACCACCTTGCCAACCTTGCCCGAACATTCGCCATTCTAAGAAAGTTCAACATGAGACTCAACCCGAAGAAATGCAACTTCGACATGGAATCCGGCAAGTTCCTCGGCCACCTGGTTAACAAACGGGGAATAGAGGCCAACCCAACCAAAATCAACGCGATACTGGAGATGGGAAGCCCACGAAACCCAAGGGAGGTTCAAAAGCTCACAGGAAGCTTAGCAGCCCTCAGCAGATTCATATCATGCATGGGGGACAAGTGCAAACCCTTCTTCGACACACTAAAGAAGGCCAAAATTGACTTCCAATGGATGGAGGAAGCTCAGACGACCTTGGACAATATCAAAGAATATCTTGCCGACCCGAAGATATTGTCCAAACCGTCCTAGGAGAGAAGCTCTTCCTATACCTGGCAGCCTCCAAGACGGCCTGAGCTCAATCCTAGTACGAACAAAAGGGAAAAATAGCTTGCCAATATACTATGTGATCCAGGTCCTCAACGAGACGGAACGAAGATACCCACCCCTCGAAAAACTCGCCTACACCCTCATAATGAGCATGAGAAAACTACGACCATACTTTTTTGACCACCAGGTGGAGGTGTTGACCTCACTCCCACTGAGAAACACACTACATCACCCCGACACGGCTGTACAGTGCATGAAATGGGCAATCAAGATCGACCAGTTCGGAGTCACGTACGCCCCACGAACGGCCTTAAGAGCACAAACCCTAGCCGATTTCGTTGTGGAGCTCACTTTCCCGTAGGGCCACACCAGATACACCAATCGGCCCCCCTGGGAACTCCACGTAGATGATTCCTCCACTCAAACCCGAGCCGGGGCAGGCATAGTCCTAACCATCCCAGACGAACACTCCTTCCAGACGTCCATCATGTTTGACTTTCAAGCGACCGATAACGAGGCGGAATACGAGGCCCTCATTGGAGGGCTAGAGATGGCAATGGCCATGGGTGTTAAAAAACTAAAAATACACACTGACTCACAACTGGTCACGTGCCAGGTGATGGGGAAGTATGAGGCCCGGTGTGACCGGATGACTGCATACCAAGAAATCTTTAGAGGCCTGCTTGGAAAATTCGATCAAGTCTATGTGGAGCTGATACCCGGAAACACAAACTCTCAAGCAGACGCTATGGCCAGGTTGGCAACATTGGAGAGATCGGTAGACATGAAAGAAGTCACCATCACGAAATTAACCTACCTATCCACCGCACACACCCTGGTCGCCATCACTGATCCAATGAAGATCGACCATGAGGATTGGAGGACACCAATAGTCGATTACCTAAGGACAGGACATTTGCCCAACGACAAGGTCAAAGCCCCACAACTGCAAATGAGAGCGGCGAGATACGTGATGGTTGATGATAACTTATACAAGCGGGGTTTCAGCATCCCACTACTTAGGTGCGTGACATGGGAAGGAGAGCAAATCATACTGAGAGAAATCAACGAAGAAGGCGTCTGCGGAAACCACACAAGGGGCCAGTCCCTGGCCCACAAAGCTGTTCGACAAGGATATTTCTAGCCGACACTAAAAAAGATGCTCTCGAATATGCGAAGGCATGCCACCGGTGTTAAATATTTGCCCCCTCGATCAAAGTATCCATAGAGGAATTAACCAGCATTCTGAGTCCATGGCCTTTCGCAAAGTGGGGGATTGCAATCATCGTAACCTTACCTACGGCCTCGGGGACTGTGCGGTTCACCCCCATCGCAGTTGACTACTTCACGAAATGGGCCGAGGCTAAGGCCCTCGTGACGATTGATCAAGACAACGTGATAAAGTTCACCTGGAGAAACATCATCTGCCATTTCGGCCTCCCATAGGCAATTGTAACTGACAATGGAAAGCAATTCGATGGGCTTAAGATCAACACTTTCTTCAGGAAATGGAAGATAACGACACTCTTCTCCACCCCTTACCACCCCCAGTCCAACGGCCAGGTTGAAGCGATCAACAAGATTATCAAACACACGCTGAAAGCGCGACTAGAAGGAGGGAAGGGCAAGTGGGCGAGCGAATTGCCCAAAGTTTTATGTCATACAGAACAACTTGCAGGACATCGACGGGGGAAACACCCTATTCCCACGCATTCGGGGCAGAGGCAGTGATCCCAGCAGAAGTCCTCATACCTAGGCACCGGACGAGCAATGGAACCTCAAACAACAATGCCATGTCAATAAAGACTAGCCTAGATCTATTAGAAGAAAAGAGGATAGAGGCAAACCTAAAGAACGTCAGCTACAAACGGCAAGCAGAAAAATACTACAATTCAAAGGTCAAACTTCGACAATTCAAAGAAGGCAACCTCGTCCTAAAGAAGGTACTTGGAATCCCAAAAGGAGTATTCGGCCCCACCTGGGAAGGCCCATTCAGAATATCCAAGTGTCTTGCAAACCGGGACATATGAGATCGAAGACCTGGATGGCAAGCCGTACTAGTCTCCGGGGTGGCAGGGATTGACGTGTCCAACACGTACTCAATCTTCATTTGCCTGAGCACCAAACGAACATTTCGGTGCCACTCGAGAAAGTTTGGCCCAGCCAACTTGTTCGTTTCCAAAACGCTTTTCAATGACAAGTTATTCATTTCAACAATCCTAGAGAAATAAAATAAAACGGGAATTAAAACACATAATTCATATGATCAATATTCAGCAATCAAAATAAACGTGGCCATATCTGCTTGTCTCCATTTTCATATATCCAATATAAATTATAAAGGACTATGATCCACATTCCTATTATTGCAATATCTGCTTGGTCTGATTACCACAATAATAGAACTGGTAGGTTTTAAACCAATTGCACAAACTTCAATTCCTAGTTCAATCGGATGCCCCTTGATTTTCATTTCCCTGCTTGGGCTGGTGAAATAAAATCAAGTTGATTTACAACCATCAAACGGCAACAACACGTGTCCCTATAAAAGTCCCATTAGATGTGGATCCGAGCAAAATACATGGGTCTCAAATACTCATTGGAACGAAATCTCCGATTTACTCTTAATTTTGATGGAAGATATCGTTCAATTTAATGAAAATCATATTTTAGTGAGGAACGTTTTTAAAGGCGGGGTATTAATTACTTAATCGAGATCGAATATGTTAATCTACATCACATTTGAGCAATTATTGGGTGCCGCCTATCCAAACATAATTCATTATGGACTAACACTTATATGGGCGCCGTCTACCCAAGCATTTAATACGATCCGACAGATATTGGGCGCCGCCTACCCAAACAATTATAAACGGTCCTTTTAAAGACGTTAACAAATTTAAACAAATAAGTTAACATAGTGGGGTTTAATAATCAAAACTTAAACCAAGTTTAAAATCCAATTTTAAATAAGTTTAATCAATTCTTTAAATGATTATTAAAATAATTAATCCAATTAATTGTTAAATAAAATCCAATTTTACTTCAATTTTAGGTCCAACCTTTTAAATTTTAATTTTAAAAATTAAAACTCATCAAATTAAATTTGTTTAATTATCAGGGGCTCAGGTGAAATTTCCAAAATTGCACAGGAGGGCCTGTCTCAAATCGAATTTGCAAAATAGCCCCCCCACATCATCACCCATCCCAATCAGATCCAATCCAAAAAATCGTACACCCAATTTCCAAACCCCAAACTCCAGATTTCAGTTTCATCAATCTCATTCATCAATCAATCGAAGAACAACAAAGCAAGAAACAATCCAGAATAGGGTCAAGAATAGTGATGAGAAATAGGGACAAACTGAGATATGAAACGACGCAAAGCAGGTCCACGCGACTCCGTTAGGAGCGGTTCCGATGAGCATTCGTGGAGTATCGCCGCCGCGGTTCTCGAAAGCAGGCAACATCACCAAATTGCGTTGCGCGTGCAGGTGAATTGCCTCCATCGTTTGGTGCAAACGGTCGATTAATCGCTCCAAGAGATAGATCGAATCCATCGAACACCGCCGCTGCAAACCTTGGAGGTGGAGTGACTTGCTGTAGACGACAACGGTGAACCGTCACCGCTCGCAAGCCAAAACCTCATCACGGATTTCTAGGCGAGAGCAAACGAATCAAGGAGAGCGAGCGAACCAGGGGTGCATCGCCATCGCGCTGCGCGATTGGGTCCATGCGGTTGTCGCCTAGCGCCACATCGTGGGTCTCCGTCGCTAGTCGAGCGGTGCACGATGGAGGGCGATAATTGGGGTTTTCAGAAAACCCTAAATTGAAGAACCAGCGAGGAAGACGAAGAAAACGGGGCAGCGTAGATAAGTGAGTGGATTTATCAAATAAAACCATTCACTAATAACCTGATACCGATTCGTGTAGCCCTCAAATAAACAACATAATTTTGTGGTGCGGTTAACGTCAAACTCAACCGCACCATCACGTATATATTAAAAAAAAACTTTTCAATATAAATCAATTAGCAATTAAATCAAGAGTCTGAAGCTCTGATACCACTGTTAGAATATAGAGGCACGTAAACACATAATACATGCACATCGGAAATAAACGGTTCACCAACAACGAACAATGAATTGCATAATTAAATTCGAGTAAACGAAAACAAAATTCTTACAGCAATTCGTACATGGATTCCTCAACGTGGTATCCATGTAACTGTGCCAGCATTGAATTCCCGTGATGAATTTGGTAGGAAAATTCTAACTTAGAGATTTTATGGAGAAAATATGAACTCACGTATTATGAATTCCCAAGAGCTCATATATATAGGAGAGGTCCAGTTTAAATCTTAAGCTAACCTTTATTAGGAAAAATCTTAATAAAATAAATCTCTTAAATTTATTTCCCACATATAAAATCTCTATGGATTTAATTCCATGTATATCAAATCTCTACGGATTTGATTCCATATATATTAAATCCTTTAATAATAATATTTCATATATTATTATTGGGAATTCTATTTAATTAAATCTAATTTAATTAAATAGTAATAATATTTAATTCTAAATATAATTATTAATATATTCTCAATAAATTAAATAAATATAATATTTAATCAACCATCTATAATTAGTAAACAACCGTTACTTGTTGTGTGACTCATAGACCCTCTTATATCAAGAGATTAGTCAAACTAACGGTCTTAATTGAACTCTAGACAATAAATGAGACATTCTCAATATATTGAGGTACGTTGCGAGGAAATGTGCAACTACCTGTAACTGAAACATGGACTATTACGATTTCCTCGTTTCATTCGCGAATACTCGATTAAGTCTTGAACATGATGAAGTGTCTATTCAAATAACTTAATCAATTTATCTCTAATCACTAATTGATCACTCATGTCACACTTGGGCACAAAGTCCAAGTTGACGTGCATTGGCCAATGACTTTGATCCAATTATGATAAGAAGATGAGTATTCTCTCTAAATCCACTTTGAGGAATGAATCATTTTCTTGGCTCAACTACCACGCACATGCATTTCGTGATGAACCCAATCCAAGCCATATCTACCCATGGAAGGGTGAAATCGTCTATCATGGTCAAAGTTCATCACTCTACACATATCGTGCATATTGACCTCAAGTCAAAGGAGTATCACATCTCTCCCACTAACCGAGACACCCGTAGACACATATAGTAGAACTACATCAAACGGTTTCTCGGATGGGTATACCAATACCCTCAAAGGTCTGTGCATCCATCATGAGATACCTAGTATCTCGTAGTAAGTGAGATCTTACTACACTCTCTAAGAGTATGATGCAGATCGCACACTAATCACCATTGCATCATCAATATCTCATTCTTGATGATCCTTGATTGGGGCTATTTGAGAATCATGCTTAAGTCATCTGAGTTCTCACACACTCAATGACAGCAGTGACTCAAGGGAACACAAATAAGAATATATGCAAACAATCAAACATAATATTCTAATTAGTGTAAATGCCATACATTTAATATTAAACAAACAATAATATTAAACCAATACTGAATATTATCTGAGCATTATGTCCTTACAATAGATTGTCTCTAGGACACTAACACTAACACTTGTATCATATTCCCTTACTCTGAGATGTTCTTACATCTTGTCTGATGAGTTTCATTGTAATATACATATGCTCTTATATGTTATATGCTCTAATATGTTTTACATTGTGCTCTAACAATTTATTCAGCAGATTGAAGTTTCTCAAACAAATAAAATTGTTTGATGATGTTTGTTCGATTCTTGATAACTACAAAATGGTTTGACACTTAGTAGTGCAGCTGATATGATTATGAGCTCTATCATGCACAATACCAGATGTATTTGTTATTTCAGGTGTGTTGTAGTAGAAAGATCGAATGGGGGAGATTGTTGATGTTGCCACCGATGTTACAACATTGGTTACAACATCAGTATTCGTCCTTTCTTCTTAACCACTAACACTTCTATGTTCAATGTTGTCTTTTATGTTGTTGACTGCAGGTTGATGATCTAGGTTGTTCTACAAGATTTCAGAAGGTTCCACAAGCTTCAAGAATCGAGTAGAAGGGGCTAGATCATGCGGCTGTTTACAAAAGATTGGAGAAGACCCACTAACTGTGCAGTTACAAAGATCATGGGAGAGTGGATGGAAGAGTTTTTAGATCCTTCAAGGAGGCTCTAGTAAAGCTACACAAAGTCTATAAATAGAAGACCTCGGTGTTCATATCAAGTGCCAAACATTGCCATATATTGTGTGCTGTTTAGTCGAAGCAACAACCAAGCATCAACTGTAGAGCGCGTGAATGCATCCAGAGTGATAGAGTCGTTGTTGTGGAGTTATTTTACCAAAGAGAGTAATTGTAGGGTTTACAATACCTCGAGTTGGTGCTAGATTTGTTTTGTGTAGAATGTTAGTCTTGGTGTTAGATAGTTTCATACACATAGAACATGTCACATTTGGTAGTGTAGAGATACACCTAGCCTTTAGATCATATGCTTGATCTTGTTTCAAGAGGATTCGATTTGTGAACCTCTTTGTATTCATTATTTTGATAAATAGTGATTTCGGCCATAAGGCATCACAATCTGTATTGATATAGATTGTGTAAAGTCTTATCAATTTCGTGTGTTGTGTTTCTGAGTCTTCCGTTGTTTCTGTCTTTTGAGTGTTACTTTGAGTGCCACAACATTCAGTGTAACATTTCTCTGATTTTACTAAACACAACCCCGTGTAACACACTTTCACTTAGTAAATGACCTATCTTCAAAGATGAAACACTTGGGAAATTCTTAGGGTTTCGAGTGCTTCACAGTAAAACTTAAATACGAATGAACTCTTGAGTTGCTTGATTTCCCGTAACCTTGCAATAGTGAAGGTCACTGGTATTTATAGGCAACTTACCAAGGTCACTCTTGAAAAACTATCCGTTGGATAAGATAACATCAAGGATTTTCTTTTCTAGTTAGTGATAAACGACTATATTAGGGTTTGAATATGCCCTTGCATGGTTTGGGTAACAAGTAACCAACACAGCCAATCACATTTCTTAGCAGACTGGAACTCAGCATATCTGACATTCTCAGAGATATGTCGCTTTCAGTGTCAGTGAAGTAAATTGTTGTTGCTCTCTCATTGGTTCTTGACTTCAGTGAATAGAGACAAACAAAACGACTATTTTAGGTCAATCTCTCTGAATGAGACAACCTTAAAAGACACTTAGTTCCAATTCCTTTTATCTGCAATCAACTATTTGGACAACATTTATTTCCTATAAATGTATAAGACTTCCTCAGTCCATATGTCCTTAGGTAGATAGTCTTCAGGTCTTCAAGTCGTCTGAGTCTTTCAGGGTGATATGAGTCTTCAGGGTCTTCTGAGTCTTCAGGTTCTTCTGAGTTTTCAGGGTCTTCTGAGTCTTCAGATGCTTTAAGTCAGTTAACTGAGTTCCCCCTCAGTTTGTGCTTAACCTATGAATCTCAGAGGTATCTGCTGACTATACATGGTGCAGATCCTTCCTGAAACTAACTATACTGAAACCTGTATTTAACTATCTTAGATCATTCTGAACATGTCATACTCAGGGGTTTTGAGATCTAATCAAAATCTTCTCTTATATTAAATTCATCTCCCAACATATGTTTATTTCCAGTATCCTCATGTCGCAACCTTTTAATCCATTGTTCAATATACTTAAAGACAATTTGCTTACTAGAGAAAATTTTGTCGATTGGTATCGTAAACTTATTATTGTCCTAACCGCACAATATTATAACTGGGTTTTTACTGCACCTAAACCTGACAAGCCAACTGACGAATCTAGCAAATCGGATAAGAAGGATTATGTTGACTGGGAGCGGTCCAACGAAATGGCAAAGTGTACCATCTTGGCTTCAATGTCAGATGTGTTGCAACACCAACACCAAAACGTTGAAACTGCTGCGGACATCATGAAAAATCTTAAAGCGATGTTTCAACATCAGAATCGAGTGCTCGTCAGATCACCATGAGGGACATGCTCTCGATGAAAATGGTGGAGGGAACACCATAAGGGAGCACGTTCTCCAAATGATGGCTCACCTAAACAAGCTCGAGGTACTTGGCGCTGAATATGATATCGAGACCCAAATCGACTTCATACTCCATTCTCTACCGAAAAGTTTTGAGCAATTCAGGTTGAACTACCAAATGAACAAGCATAAGTTCACGTTGCTTGATCTGCTACAAGCTTTAGTCTCGGCAGAAGGGATATTGGGGCAGCAAAGCCAAACCTTGGTGGCATATGGTCCTTCTTCTTCTTCTAGGCCAAAAAGAGGTAAGAACAAGAAGAAGACAAAATGCTAAAGCCAAGTTAACTCGAGCGTTGCCAAGGGCAAAGGAAAGGTGAAGGGAGAGGGAGGAGCTAAGAAGTCGGCTAAGGGGAAATGTTTCAATTGCGGTGAGAAAGGACATTGGAGGTCGGCCTGTTCCAAACCCAAGCGGAATGGAAAGAAAGGTGATCCTCACGCATTAGTTGTTGAAACTTGTTTAGAGGCGTATGCTACCCACTCGTGGGTAATTGATACCGGGTCCACTGATCATGTTTGTTTCACTTTACAGGGGTTCAAACGGACCTGACCGTTAGTGTTAGTGTCATAGAGACAATCTATTGTAAGGACATAATACTCGATAATATTCAGTTTGATTTAATATTATAGTTCTTTTAACATTAATGTATGGCAATACACTTATTTGAATATTATGTTTGATTGTTTGCATTTATTCATGCAAGTGTTCCCATGAGTCATTACTGTCATTGAGGTTGTGAGAACTCAGATGACTTAAGCATGATTCTCAAATGGCCCCGATCAAAGATCATCAAGAATGGGATATTGATGATGCAATTGAGAATGATGTGCGATCTGCATCATACTCTTAGAGAGTGTAGTAAGATTTCACTTACTACGAGATACTAGGTATCTCATGATGGATGCAAAAATACCTTAGAGGGTATTGGTATACCCATCCGAGAAACCGTTTGATGTAAGTCCACAATATGTGTCTACGGGTGTCTCGGTTAGTGGGAGTGATGCAATACTCCTTTGACTTGAGGTCAATACGCACGACATGTGTGGAGTGATGAACTTTGACCACGACCGATGCTTGCACCCTTCCATGGGTAGATATGACTTGGATTGGGTTCATCACGAAATGCATGTGCGTGGTAGTTGAGCTAAGAATAGGATTCATTCCTCAATGTGAATTTAGAGAGAATACTCATCTTCTCATCATAATTGGATCTAAGTCATCGGCCGATGCACGTCAACTTAGACTTTGTGGCTAAGTGTGACATACATGATCAATTAGTGATTAGAGATAATATGATTAAGTTATTTGAATAGAAACTTCATCATGTTCAAGACTTAATCGAGTATTCACGAATGAAAGGAGGAAATCGTAATAGCCCATGTTTCAGTTACAGGTAGTTGCACGTTTCTCGCAACGTACCTCATATATTGAGAATGTCTGATTTATTGTCTAGGGTTCAATTAAGACCGTTAGTTTGACTAATCGCTCGATATATGAGGGCATATGGGTCACACAACAAGTAGTTCCCTTTTACAGATTATAGTTGGTTGATAAAACGTTAAATTGGATTTAATATTTAATTTATGGAGAATTAATTAATAATAGATTAATTTGAAATTAAGTATTATTAATGTTTAATTAAATTGGATTTAATTAAATAGGATTCTCAATAATAATATATGGAATATTATTCTAGAATTTAATATATATGGAATTAAATTCGTAGATATTTGATATACATGGGAATTAAATCTGTAGAAATTTTATATATGAGAATTAAATCAATGGAAATATTAGGGATTTTATTTCCTAATCAGGTTAGCTCAAGATTTAAGTTGGGCCTCTCCCTATATACATGAGATCTTGGGAATTCACAAATAGAGTTAATTCATATTTTCTCCATAAGATATAGAGTTAGAATTTTCCTAGCAAATTCATCTCGGGATTCAACACTGGCAAGTTCGTGCAAGTCCGTGATTGGGGATTACGTGGATATCATAGTTGAGAAATCTGCTTTCGAGTTACTGTAAGATTTCTTGTTATGATTATTGTAATCTTTTATGCAATTATATGTTCGTTGTTGATGAACTGTTTAATTCCGCTGCACATGTATTACGTGTTTACGTGCCTCTATATTCCAACAGTAGTATCAGAGCTTCAGACACTTGTTTAATTGCATAATCAAAATTTTATTATCGGTTGTGGACGATTTATTATTCGACCGCACTGATTATTAATTGGTTGTAACCCTTTAGTTGTGTCATGTTTGACCGTTTCAATTTTATTTGTTTCTTTTTGTCTTGGGAAATTTGGTCTCTTGCATACACATTACTCTCCAACTTCAGAAACCCTAACAACTGAGCCCCGCTGGTGGCGGTGACCCGCGTCAAGCGCTGGAGGCGGCGGCGTGACACCGCACCTCGCGATTTACGTGTGGACCCGCGATATCATGCTACGGCGGCAGGTTGCGATCGTGTTTTTCGGATTAAATCGCGAAAGGGGTTTTGTGATTCATCGCGGAGGCGGCGCTCTGCTGTGCGTCGCGGTGACACGATTCTATCTCCTAGGGCGACGATCTGTTATCTACACACGACGACAATGAATCGATTGTCACTCGCGATCGCCGGTGCGATTCATGCGCGGGCGATGCGATGGCGACGAAGCTTCGTTGGAACCTTGATGATGGTGACGCGTTGAAGCCTTGCTCGGTGGTGGTGGTTTGCTCGTTCCATTCATGCAGTGTTGGCCATTTCATCGACACACGCTTGGATTCATCGGCGTCACACCCCATGCGCATGACGGCGACTGCAACTCGCCTACCTCTGGTTCACGGCGGATGCTTCTCGCCGTCGCGCGTGTGGGAATTAAATCCGTAGAGATTTGATATACATGAGAATTAAATCCGTAGAGATTTTATATATGGGAAATAAATCTAAGAGATTTATTTTATAAGATTAGGAATTTTATTTCCTAATCAGGTTAAACTAAGATTTAAAATTTGGCCTCTCCTATATATATATAATTCTTGAAAATTCACGAACAACGTTAATTCATTATTCTCTCCATAAGATTTAGAGTTAGAATTTTCCTAGTAAATTCATCTCGGGATTCAATGCTGGCAAATTTGTGCTAGTCCGTGATTGGGGATTACGTGGATACCATAGTAGAGAAATATGCATACGATTTGCTGTAAGGTTTCTCTTTATGTTTATACGTATTCAATTATGCAATTAATTGTTCGTTGTTGGTGAACTGTTTATTTCCGCTACACATGTATTACGTGTTTACGTGCCTCTAAATTCCAACAATGGTATCAGAGCATCAGGCTCTTGATTAGTTGCATGATTGTTTGATTTACAAAATAATTTTTTTTATAAGTCAAGGTGCGGTCGTTTTGAACGAACCGCACCATATTATTGATTGGGGTGTGTGCTTTATTTGATTGAAGGTGTTTTATTTGATAAACAAAATACCCCCTTTTATTTGTCTTCAATCTGCAATGTAAAAAACATAGAAAAACACATCTAATAAAACGGAGTCAGTGTTATGAGAAATGACAAACTTATGATGTTGTGTAGAGTGTTGTCTAACATATGGAACAACATCCGTACAACGTCAACAAAGTTGTTACATGTACAAAGTCTACCCAATGGCTTGCTTCCATGGGAGATGGGATGGAGTCACTTCACAAAAATATGACTTGAGAGTTAGTCAAGCAGCCTTCGGAAAGAAAAATTATTACATGCAAATGGGTCTTCAAGAAGAATGAAGGAATATCACCTGCTGAACGGATCAAGTATAAGGCCGGAGTCGTTGCTAGAGGGATCCATCAAAAGGAGAAAGTAGACTATGATGAGATTCTCACCTGTGGTCAGACATACTTCTATAAGAGTGTTACTTCAAAGAGCACATTAGGACCTGAAACTTGAACAACTCGATGTGAAGATAATTTTCTACCTGAAGAGTTGGATAAGGAGATATACATGACCCAACCAAATGTTTTCCAAGTTTTTGAGAAGGTAGAGTACCTTCGAACTCCCAACCCCGTTTCAAATTCAGACCAAGTTTCTTGATCTTTAACCGAATTAACAAAACTAGCAAATTTTCCTCGTCCTGCTGGTGGTGGATGTTCTTGCTCGTTTCTTAGGTAGACTTGGTTAGCTTCTTGTACGGCACTGAAGAAACCAGTGCTATCCCCCTTGTATGTAGATTGGCGTGGGGAAGGAGCGGAAGGTGTATATTCTTTATCATATCTTCTCTATCGACAAATTCTTGTATGAGATCGTGTAATGTTCGAAGTGTTGTGATAAGAATGTCAATTCCATTTATCACCTACCTCACGAGCTTTAACTCTTTATGATGTATAATGTATCAATTTCAGAGAAGAATGTCAATTCCATTTATCACGTGCCTCACAAGCTTTAAGAGGAAAATGTCTCTAAGGTACAAGAAATAGGAAGCAGTGGCGGATAAAAGCCTTCTATCTTCATAATATGGCACGTAATAAATGTTACAGTAATATTTAGTAGTAAAATGCTTCCAAAAAGGCATAAATTTTAGATATATCATATCCAATTACTTTGCATGGCCATTAATTATTTATTACACAAGTTCGGACCAATTTGTACACATATAAATAAATAATTCTTTTATCAAAATAATATAATATATAAATTAAAAGTAAGACATCATATCTGCAAGATAGGAAGAGATGCAAACCAGAAACAAAGTTAATTGCAACAATCCATTCTGCAATTTACATCTTCACACAGCTAAAAACTCAAACTAATTAGGAGGTAATTAAAAAGTCTTATAAACATCCCACGCTAGCTTTAGTCCACGTGGAAACAATCATTTACAAAACAAAACTAACTGAAAGAACACACGAAAGCCTTCTCCTCTTGCTGATTTTGCCAAGAGACCCTTGGACAAAACACATTTGCATTGTAATCCCCATCAGATATACAGAGGAAGAGCCACGAGATTAAGAAAGAGAAGGTGTTGATTATTTACGCACAAACTGCCACAATCTAACCTATAAGAGCGAGAAGAAATGCACGGTAATGGCTTGATGTTTCTTTATGAACTGCATCATTGAGAGTCTTCCCGTAATTCTTTTGGTACTCTGCTTTTATATACTGCAAATCAATCTCTGCTCTTGTTACTATTACTCTAATGAGGGTTGAGTCATCAGTTCCTAATCCCTTCATAGCCTTGTGCAGCACCTTCAGTTACGTCAAAGGGAAATATGTTTAGAAAGTCCAAAACCAGCTTAGCTGAACCGATGGGACTTTTTTTTGGGAAGTTAAATGGAGTAATCTTTTTGACATTTATAAACTCTGCTATGTTGTGCTTTTTCCACGAATGTGTAGTCCAGGAAAATCTTGAATAAACAAGAATTATTTCGGAAGTTCCGGATAGGTGATTAATCAAGCATTACAATGACAACAAAACAAATGAAAGAATGCTTTGATATAATATACTCCATCACTTCCTAATTATCTATCTGATTCTATGCAGAATGATGCTTCTAATTATTTGTCACTTTTGCTGATATCAACAAAATTTTACCCTTTTTTCCACTAATACCCTAAGAAATACTAGTCATCTTCTTGTAATTATAAGATTGTTACTGCAAAGTCTTGTATACATCAGGTGCACCGTGCGACTCAAGTGCAATTTTAATGGTACTAGCTTTTTTACTCGAGGGTACTAGTTGGTCAGTATTTATTAATTTACTGAAAAATATTAGTTGTGCACCGTACAACTGGTGTACAAGATGAATTACTCTATGATTGTTGATACCATCAAGTAGTAACAAATAAGGGTATAATGGTCTTTTGATATCCTAATTAATGAAAATTTAGGTTGTGTAAGGACAAAAGCAGACAGATAATTATGAATAGAGGGAGTGCTTGAGGAGAATTGTCGAAGGAAAAAAATTCCCCAAATGCAGAGAAAACGTGAGACTTTACCTTTGAAAAATACTTCGCAGGGTTTTCAGCGCACCGTAATATAGCCAAGAGACCAGACTCAAAGTACCCAGATGTTTCTTTTTTTATAGCCTGCAAGAAGAGCTCATTTTAAAGAGACATACATAAAAGCTTATCGATGTAACTTTTGTAGGAGAAGGCTTACCTTTTCCAGAGAGCTCCCATACATGCTATGATAAACAGAAGCAACCATCGCCAAATGTGCCCGGCTTCTTTGAGAAAAAATGTAAATGAAAGCGTCCTCATCAGTTCCTATCCTTTTCTCCCCTGCTTTAAAGAGAGCTTTAGCATCCTGATCTGCCATTGCCCTGTCAATCTCTGGGCCTTCATATCGCAATGCAGTAACGCAAGCAAGCAATAACTGCCATGGTAAAAGAGTATTAGTCATCATACAAAAGAGTATCTCTTGAACTACTGAAAAGTATTAGTCGTAATACCAAAAGGCATCACTTTAACAACTGAACGATATCGAAGAGAGAGACGGTGGGGGTGTGGGGGGACGAGAGAAACCTTTTTGTGATCACCGGTTGCTTGGATTCCAATATCATGCTCAAGGTAAGCATGAAACACTGCATAGTATATTTGCTTAAAATGTTGTACTTGAGTTGAAGTACGGGAACAAATTACTTCAGTAGCAGCCTTTAAATCGATGACATCACCACTCAAAGCTTTCCTCACTATTGTTGCATCACGTAGAGCCGGATCAGGCAGCCAAAGTAAGATTGCCTTCTGAACCATAAAACAGATGAGAAAATTATGTGTAAACTGCTTGAAGCACAACTGGTACTTGAACCCCACCCCCAAAAAAAATAATTTTTTTTAATAATAATAATGATGAAAATTGATTATCATTCATACCTCGATATCACCTCGAAGTTCAGACTTCAGACGTTTAGTGAGCTCTTCGGAATACATAGTCTTGTACTCTCGTTCAATAAGAGAACGTTGTGTTGCATCCCTATGGGCAAGGATGTTGACAACTGCTGCAGTGTCGCACCCAAAACCTGAAACATGAAATTAATTGTGAATATAAATTACGCATTATTTCATCACTGGCAAACAATAGAAGAACTTACAGACTCCCCACGACAAAATTAATGATAGAATTAGACTTAGGAAGTATTAAGAAAGAAGAAGCGCTTCACATATTTCATTGTTTACAAGTACAACTTCATAGTTGATCCAGTTTTCGTCGATTATATTACTTTTGCTGACAGGAGACGCCTCATGAAAATCATGCAACAAAAGATGTTACCAAATTAAGAACCGGATAAGCCTTGTTCATTGGCTTAACCTCTAATGCAGACCACAAACTGTGGTTCTTAAATGAATACATGAGAAGAATAATGCTTTGGTGAAAGGAAAGCTGATTGTGGGCATTTAGAAATCAAAAACACTTAAAGCTGATTCTAATCCTACAGAGGTTATATTACTAGCTTCCAAATATTGTACTCCATCCATGTATGCTCTTGCAACTCACTTTCTTGAAAACCATTAGTTAAGTTTAGTGGGGAAGCACAGATAAATCAATCATGTTGACATCTTTTCAGCCACATCAATTTTCAGAACTCTTATTTACATCAAAGTCATACTCATATGTGGTGTGATATGGAATATCCGTTAATTAGATCAAATAACATACAAAAAGGAATATCAACACTGCTTTACTCAATACAGTCATGGGGCTTAACCAGTCATGAAATGCTTCAGTTGGATTTCAGATAATTAAAGAATCTCAATGCCAAAATTCACGTCATTTGGAGTCAATTTTGAGGAGGCTAATTGCTCCTTTGCACATGCTAATTAGCAGCATAAGCATTAAATGCAATAATTTTAATGCATCGAAT